>CP092863.1:165452417-165526963 GCA_030710605.1 Cordylochernes scorpioides | reverse complement strand
GAAGATGCCCTACACAATCGAGGACATTTGAATGGTTTGCACGATTAAAAGCTGGTCGAATAAGCAAGAGAAAGCAAGAATGTTCAAATCGAAGCTTAAGTGTCTTAATTTGATGTAAAGGGATTGTGGTACACTATGAATTCGTCCCCGAGTGTCAGACCATTAATCAACATCACTATATTGATGTATTACGACGTTTAAGAGAACCTGTGCGTCAGAAAAGACCCGAAAAATAGCATCAGAAAAATTGGCTCTTGCATCATGACAACGCACGGCCACATACGGCCGTCAATGTACCACTCTATTTGGCTAAACACGGAATTGCTTTACTACCCCAGCCACCCTCTTCTCCTGACTTGCTCCCAACGACTTTTTCCTTTACCTTAAAATTGAAAGAGTCTTAAAAGGACCTCTTTTTGACTCAATACCTGAAATAAAGGAGAATTCGAAGAATATTTTGAAAAGCCTGAAAGATGAGAATTTTCAGAGGTGATTTGATATCTGGAAAAAAGATGGAACAAGTGTATAGATAGTGACTGTCATTATTCTGAGAAATTTTCAATAAAACTTTATTATTATTTTGTATTTCTTTAAATATTTAGCATTCCTGGAAATTATTGATCACACTATGTATATATACAATATACCCATTTATTTATACTGAAGTAAATTGTGTATATATTCTTTTGTGTAAATAAATAAGTATATTGTATGTATATATAATTATTTTGTAATTTAAGACAATATTTCATACTTTTTATTCCCTCTCTATTCTCTCTTTCTTCTTCTTATATAGACAAGAAATTTAATATAATACAATCATATTATTCATATATTTTGGAAACATATATTTCTGTTCTGTATATTTCATATGGTCGAATTCTCAATTAAAATATAGAGAATTTAGAATATATATTCTTTACAATAAATAGGGATGTGAAATAAGAAGAAGAAACTTCAAAATGAAAAATATTTCATTAGAAACTTTTAAAATAAATTAAGCTCAGAATGTTAGCATTTATATTTTATTTCGGAAAGTATAAATTCCATTAAAAACTTTCTATTTTGTATATTGCATCCAAAATTATAAATTTTATTAATTATATTTAAGAAATATATATATGGAGTACTCATATATATTTTGAATGATCGGATATAAATATCATGGTTATAATTGGATTTATAATGATTTATAATATTTACATTAGTTTCTAGAATGACTTATATAATATTATATTTGATTCATAAATAGTTATAAAACGAAGAGAAATTTTTTTTTTAATATACATGGGCTACAAGCTTTCGGGCTTCACGCCCTTCGACGGGCGTGAAGCCCGAAAGCTTGTAGCCCATGTATAGTAAAAAAAAAAAAATTTCTCTTCGTTTTATAACTATTTACAATTCTATAAGAGAAATTTTCATGATTCATGTTATATTTGATTCATATATATAATATTCATATTTGAATTCCAATAAATAAAATCGATTATCGTTAAAATATTGTCACACAAACAATAAGGTTTTCGCGGTCTCACGCAATTCTGGCCTTACCTACCCGTTTAATGATTTTTCAGGATACCTGAAAGACCAGTTTTTTGTCGTTTAGTTACAGCTTGCAGCACCCTGACGAAGGCTAACACCACGAAACGCGTACATTTCTAGTTTTTCTTGATTAATCAAGAATGGGTATTTGGCCAATTCTGGAACAAAAATCAACGAATAGTTTATATTTATTTCAGTTGCATGATAAAGAGATGCCTTTTTCTTAATTTATGCACCTTATACCAGTACAATATCCCATTTGTAATATTTTCCCCATAATATAGTTTAAAACTTCTACTTGATTAACACCTAAATAATTAAAACTGATATACAACTAAATATTCTTATATATATATAAAAGTCAATGTCTGTTGTCTGTTTCGAGATAAACTAAAAAACTACTAAACCAAATGGTACCAAAATTTGCCTATCGCTTTTTATAAACCTTAGAGAAATTCGGCTACATTTTGATAAGTATTTTTGGCTATTTATTTTTTCATTTGAAGAACATTTTTACGCGGAGTAAATACGAGGCGAAGTAACAACACCAGGCCAATTAAGCGACCAATGAGCGTTCTGATTTTTTTTTCAAGTTACTTGCGTACTCTTTTTGAAATATCATTTTATACGAGTGTTACCTTTTTTTTTTTAACAAAAATATTGAGAGATAAATTTATATTACTAACTAAGTTACGCTAAGTACACACAATGCAATTTAATTTACAAAATTAGCGTTACTGTATTTTCGTCTAATTTATTCATCTTGTAATATATATAATAAACTCTCTCATACACTTCAATAAACTGTAGTTTGGTATTGGAGAGTAAAAGATAGTTGAAGATACGCCTCCAACAATGCCTTCCCATGTGCCAATAAAAGGAACTCTCGGTATTTCTGGTTTGTTTACTGGATAAATGACTTAGCTTCTGAGCTCGCGCCTGGATGTATGTTTTCCCAAACTATCTTTCTATAACAATGGTTAATTATATATAATATTTTCTATAGTTATAGAAATTCAATAATATAATTCCTTGTATCAATATTTAGTAAAAATATATAATGCCTCCAGACAAAATCATATTTTCAAAAATATTTTCATTCTCTAGCTTTCGGGCACGAACGCCTTTCTACTAGAGAAAACATGGTATACCATGCCATTATAAAATATAATTAATTAGAAAGCATATATATCGCCATAAAGTTACAATTCTCTAAAAACGTAGAATGTTATGAACATGATATTTGAAATAACATTAAATTAATTAAGATTATGAAAATATAAAATTCTACATTCTGAGCATGAAACCAAAGGATTCATATTTCATGTTCAAACCTTTTTGAAAGGTAGAAGGGTGTTCGTGCTTGAAAGCTAGTGAATAAAAATATTTTGGAAAATATAATTTTCACTTGAGGCCTGCTATATTTTTATTATTTAGTAATAGTAATAGTTGAGATATTTACTCATCAGTTTGTCCAAATATATGATCCATATGCTCCCTCAAGATTATACAAATTAGACTAATATCTGTATAATATAAATAATCTGTGTTTGAAACTACCATTGTTACTTCTTTCAGGTAAAGATAAATAGGATTTACCAGTATATATGTCAAATATTATGGAACATTGTAAGATAGAAATATTATTATTCCTATTGAATAAAAATATCAGATTTCTAGGGAGAGGTTTCTTCTCAAATTCTTTAATCTCTAGTTTTCGTGCCTGATGTTTTCCCAATCTATCGTGTTTAAACAACGGTTGATTAAATATATTATTAGTTGTCTAGTGATAGTAGTTAAGGGTATAGTGATTCATCAGTATATTCTATATATGATCTACATTTATCTACCCAGAATTATGCAATTTGAATAATCTAGGTTTGTTTTAGGTAAACTCCTTTTAGGTAAGGGTAAATAAGATATGTCACTATATTGGTTGAATATTTTAAAACATTGTAAGATAGAGATATTATATTCATATTAAATGAAAATATCAGGCTTCTAGGGTGAAGCCTCTTTTCAAAATATTCAATCTATATTTTTCGTGCCCGATGTTTTCCCAATCTATTGTGTTTAAACAACGGTTTATAATATATATTATTCGTTTTCGTTTCGGTTTATAGTTATAGCAGTAAGGGTATATTGATTCATCAGTTTATTCTATATATGATCTATATTTATCTACCCAGGATTATGCAAATTAGACTGTTATCAGTACAATTTAAATAATCTGTGGTTGAAATATAAGAGTAACTCCTTTCATGTAAGAGAAAATAGATTTACAGGAATATAGGTCAAAAATTATATATATGTGGAATATTGTAAGATAAAAATATAATATTCATATTAAATGAAAATATCAGAGAATCTTATCTCTGGAATCCTTATATATTTATTTAATATTGAAACAAGAATTAATTTGTTGGAATATTCATATTAACAATATATTAGATGGGTTGAAACTATTAAAGTGACCTATTTTTCGAACCAACTCTATTGCGTCCTCGTGTTATTAGTATAGGCCAAAACAATAGAAGTAATTTCTGATATATAATACATATAATTTGAATATTTATTAAAAAATAAAATTTCAATATTAATTCCTGAATGAGGTGGATCACGAATTAATATCGAAGAATACAATAGAACATTGAAGATATTTTTAACTATTGCGAAATTTTACCTGAGCCTATAAAATTATTTTTATTTTATTTTATAAATATTTATTAAAATAGCTGAAGATTAAATTTTGTAGCAGAATTAAATGGAAAAATCACTCTATATTAAATAGTAATTAACCAGGAGGAAATATTAAATGCATTAATTATTTTACTTCATTAAAACGTATATACTCGTAAAATGTTTGAAATAGACACCAATTTTAAATAAAAATGGAATGTATTTGAATTAAGACTAATATATATCATATTATAGTAGAAATTTCAAATAAAATCAAAAATTGAGACTCGACTTTTAAAATGTAAAATGTTATTAAAAATAAATATTATTTTTAAAGTGTAAAACCTATACATTTTATATTTTAAAAAATATCAGTGATAAGTTAAAAAAACCTTCACTGAATATAAAATATTTGAAATTTATTATGAAAACTATATTTTTTTCGTACACCTTATATTCATTTTATTAATTATATTTCAATATATAAATGTACTTATTAAATATTTATAACTGCTACCTTTTTAAAAAATGGAAAAATAAAAATCGTTTTCAATAAAATATTATTTGAAATAAATATTTCACTATTTTCATCATTTTAATATCAAACATTTTGAATATTTAAATATTCCGGATATTGAGAAAATAGAATATTTTATTTGTAACACAAGATGTATTGTCCATTAGGAAATTGTAATCTTAAATCTTCTTCGTCTGAATCCCTCTGGGATATTTAGCTTTCTATTGTTTTTCGTTTGTTTGTAAATACTGCCAAACTACTAATTCTTATAGAATATAAATTGACATCCAAAGGTATACCTAATAGTATTAATATTAAATACTCAGTAAACACACACACTATATATATATAAATATTATATAATCTAAAAATATTATATAATCTAAAAACCTAAAAAATTCTATATTTAAAAAAATATATATTTTATTTTATTCATTGATAATTTTATTTTTGTTATCATCGTTTTAGAAAGACTTTCAGTTTAGTTGTTTAGTTTCGTTGTATAGTTTTGTTGTAAATATGCGTAGTTAACCAATCAATCCTTTTAAATCACTAATATAGGATTAACTTATAAATTCTATATAATGTGAAAACTAACTAATGTGTAATCTTTCCTCAAGTAATTGAAAATAAAAGCTACTTGACGGTAAATCATTATCTTTTTTTATCACGACTGCACCTCAACCCTTTATCTTATCGATCCTTTGTCTTATCAACCCTTTATCAACAACAACAAATGTATTCATAACATATATATATATAATTTATAGAATATAATAAAACGAATAAAATATTTCATTTCGTGATTTATATGTTTTTAACTTTTAATTAGACAATTTTAATTTATATTTAGACATTTTTCATTTTAATTTAGACGCTTTCATTTTTATTTAGACATTTTCGATTTTAATTTAGACATCTTTCATTTTAATTCAGACACATGGACTGTTTATAGAAAAGTCCATGTGTCTAAATTAGAATGAAAAATGTCTGAATTAAAATGAAAAATGTCTAAATTAAAATTAAAAATGTCTGAATAAAAATGGAAGTGTCTAAATTAAAATGAAAAATGTCTAATTATAAATTAAAATTTTCTAATTAAAAGTTAAAACCCTATATTTGAGATTTTTTAAAAATATGAACATTTATTTTATCTAAAAATAAAACATTTATTTTTTTTATATTAATAATTGTTGTAAGTACAGCCAACTAATAATTTCTATAGAATTTAAATTGACACCCAAATGTATATTACATTGTATTAATATAAATATTAATATAAAATACTTTTAGGTGAATGGTAAACCTATATATATTTTGAAATACGTATATCAATTATTTAATTAAATCAATATATTATAAAGAAATTTATTTCTTTATTGGATTATAACTTTTCCAAACACCACGATAATATGGATATATTTTCAATTTTTAAATTTCCATTTTTTAAATTGAGAATAGTACCGATAAACTTCATGCATAATAATGATAAATATATTACATATTTTCTCTAAATATTCTTTATAAATGGATTATTTTTCAGACCTTACCTGGAGTTTTATATTTATAGATTTTGGTAAGGAAAATATGCTTAATAGCCATTAATTCACATATCAAATTTATTATTGTATGAATTTTGAAATTTCCAAAGTATTTATTAATATTATTATTTTTATTAACAGAGTGGTCATTTTTATGTTTATATTTTGCTACTCTGTAAATTTCCCTCGTGGCCTATCTTTTGTTTACCATTTCATAGTTTGTGCTTGCCTGAAATAAATTGCTGTCGCATCCTGAAGTTTTTTTCTTCCCTAATTTTCCACGTGGCAATATAATAAGGATTCTGTGTACAGTTCTTCTAATGGATTGAATATTCATTCTATTTTCATCATCGGGATAAATTATTTCGAACTTATCTGTATTCATTGGTATTATTGTAGACATATGTCTTTAATCATTATTGTTGAATATTCCGGTAAAAAGGAGTTCAATTGATTCAGAAAATTTTTAAAGGCCTCGAAAATTTTCTGAATCAATTGAACTCCTCCAAAAAAGGCCTAAAATAATTTCTCGTTTAACCGCCTAGGACTGAACTACTAAAAAATCTCTAAAATATCCGACAAATCGAGGAGTGAAAAAAATGACCATATATTCTGTTTAGAAAATTTTAAAATAGGCTTTATAAAATAGGTAAAGGCATAAATCAACATGTACACGCATTTAACAGTATTTTATATACCACTAGCCGAATGAACGGGCAATGCTTGAGTTTTACCCGAGTTTTTATATATTTTTGAATTATTTTATTCGAATAATATTCTTTAAAATTATTAATTTTGCGCCGCGGATGTCAATTTTGTGAAAAGTCCCGTTCTAACTATACACTTCCAGCCTTGACTACACCGTCTTGTAGGTTGCTCCGATGTCAGTCTTTCCTGGCACCGTCTTGTAGAATCACCCACATACCCCGGAAAAACCACGTCTTTCCTTGCAGAGTGACTAGCTGTTGTCGTCCCTCATACACCAATCTAATCGCTTATATGCAATTAACAGAGTGAATTGTATTTCAGTTAAACATTTTCTATATTTATAATTTTTTATAATTATTCCTTTCAATGTTTGAATTCTATTGGTATTATTTGGGAAATATTTATGTTAATATGCAATTTATTTTAATTATAGGTGCAAAGAGCATGGCAACGTTCAAATTTGTGTACTAAATTATTATATTAATTTCAAATTTTTAAAAAGACGCATTCTAAGTGTAAAAATAATTTTATTAGAAAAATATATAAGAAATAATATATTCTTATTATTTAATCATTTTAATCAATCAAATAATGTATTTATATACAATATATAATATTATGATATAAAATGTACAAATATATTTTATATATAATAAATATATTTATGTAGTAGAATATTGGAGCCCAAACTTGTCCAGAAAATAATAATAATAAAAAACGATTATTTTACTAAATAGATTCCATTATTTTATATTATAAATAAATACATTTATTGAATAAATGGATAAGTAAATAATTTGAATTAGGCTAAACGTGTAAATGGTCAAAATATTATATATCTACTCAAATAGAAATTGTATTAGAGGAACAATAAGGTAAATTATATAGAAATAAATCCCACCAAGTATTTGACATTTGTTACCAAAAGAAAAGAGGTGATAAGACATTTGGCGGGAAATAAATACGATTCAGGCTAAATCCAGGTTACGCCGAATGTCAGACGAAAGTAAAAAAATACAAACGATTATCGGAACCTACTTGATCTTAAGTGGAAAACTACACGATCGGGTTTCCTCTCTTCTTCACAAACAACAATTAGGAAATTCTTTCCTTGTCAGCTCATTTTATTAAAGAAATCCTTTATTATTTTTTGAATATACACATTTTTACTTTTATATCAAACTTCTATATAATATTTGGAAAATAGTATCATAGGTTTATTAATTTATATTTTAGGAAAAAAAAAAAGATAGTTAAAATTAAACCTCTCTGTCAATTCTCTATCATTAATTATTTTGAATTATAAATTTAATCAAAGAAGAAATTAAAGACATAAAATTGGAAAATTGAAAGGCCTTGTTATTCTTCTTAATTCTATATTTTGTATAGATCATATAAGCTAAAAAACGATGTATTTAACAATGATTTTGAAATATATATTTATCATATAATTTGATGAATATTTATTGTATATATATAGAGAGATAAGTTATATATTATCATAATAATAAATCATATATCCCTCATTCTCTCGATGCTGATTTTAAATACTATTTCTCTAGGTTTATCTATATTGATTTATCGGTAAATAAATATAGTATAATAAAATCACCATATATACTAATATTTATCAACATATTTTTTTTAATTATTATTTTTTGAAATATGAAAGCATTTATAGCACCAAAACTAGTGTTTGAATTCTTACAAATAATCCTAAAATAATAATGAAATAAATTAAGCATTGATAAAACTAAACCATTATATATACCCTAAATTGTAATGTATGACATATTAAACGTTATTTATTTGGATATATTCTATTCAAAAATATTCCCAGTTGGAATTTCAGTTACATTAAACTTTGACTTACTTTGAAAATATCAATTACAAAAAATCGTTGTTTTTGAAACTAGTTTTACTGGAGTTATATTAACTTGAACCTTTTAAATAAATTTGATCAGATATGTAATAGATATTCTATTTCTGAACGTCGCCAGTGTGAGTGCATGTAAACAAAGGGTCGCACAGGCACATTTGTAAAAGCAAAATTCGAACTGCCTACATGTATATACACGTGGTGCATTTACAGTAAAAGCAGTCGCTTACTACTATCTCCATGGTTATCATGACCTGTATTATGTCTACTCGGGATATACTGAAAAATAGTTTATATCTTCTCTTATAATGATAAATTAAATTGCTATTTTTACTGTTTAAAATGTTTCCCTCTGACTACCCAAAATTGTACTTGCTTACTTTGACATAGTGCCAAATCATCTTTCTGTATATACTCAATCTTATGAAAACTTTGGTAAATTAAGTAGGGAGTTATTTTGCTTCTCCGCATTCTAACACTCCAACTGTTAACACTGAGGAAACACTGACTCATGTTTGGTAAGCAATTTCAGGGAAGATACTATAGACATTGGATTAAATAAATTATTAATTAAATTGCATTAAATAAAAATTATTAGATTTAAATATATATTATTAGAGTGAAAAAAAAAGAAAAAAATTAACAAATTAGAAAATAAAATTTCGAACAATACAACTATATTGCAAATAAGATAAGAGGACCTTATTAAAAAATAAATAAACAAACTGTAATTCGACACTATCGATAATTCGACACTTTCGATAATTCGACACTTTCGATAATTCGACCATTTTAAAAATCAAATTTACAAGGTTGATTGTTGTTTAAATACAACTTTACCGGAAAAAAGGTATTACAGAGGCGAAGGCAGCCACTGAAAATTCACGAAATTTATGTATAGAGAAATGGGAAAAATTAGTAAATAAAGAGAAGTCCTAAATCAAAATAATTGATAATAGTGTATTAACAAAATACTAATACAATAAATTCCTTTGAGTTGAGAAACTATAGACATTAGTGAAAAGTTTATATATAAATATATTTAAAATTAAAAAATAATATAAGAAAATAAATCAGAAAAAAGAGATGCCAACTATATTGCAGTGGAAACTACTTATAAAAGGAATTAATCTAAAGGACTCATTAAAAATAAATTTATATTTTTATTCATACATGGGTTCAACTTTATATGTATTTTGTACAAAGTTCAAACACATGAAAAAGCCGCATAGACATGCATAAACACAGGCTCTTGTAGGAAGAACCCAAATATTATTTATAGTCATAGCAAAAGCCAACTTTAGTGAAAACTGATGCCTCTTCAGAATGAATGGAAGTCTGAAATCTGAAGGAGCAAAAGATATGGGTCATCTTTACATGTATGCTATCCAATGTTCGCACACTTGAAAAAGCCACTTAAAGTTGTCCGTGCGTAAACACAGGCTCTTTTAGCCAAGGTTTGGCCTTGAGCCTTATTTATAGTCATAGCAAAAGCCAACCTTAGTGAAAACTAACGCCTCTCTAGAATGAAGCGAAGGTTGGTATCCGAAGGGGCCAAAGATATTTCAGACACTATACAGTGTGTTCAACTTTCAAAATAAATTGGAATATAAATTTACAAACTATATTTCAGAGTGGACACATATAATTGAAAGGAAAAAAAAAAGAAAATTGCAAACAACAAAACTATATTGCAGATATGACAATATATTAAAGGAATAATTTAATTTAAAAGATCTCATTATAAACTACATTTCTATTTTATATATATATATATATATATATATACAATATTACCTCCTTAATTCAACACACGATAATTCGACATTTTTGATATCTCGACCTACGGCCTATCATTGACAAACTGTAATTCGACACATTCGATAATTCAACTATTTTGAAATTCAAATTTCAACAGTTGATTTTTGCCTAAAAACCCTTTAATTAACAACATATTAGACTGCACAGTGCAAAAATGTAGAAAATTGTATGTATATAATTGTATGCAAATAATTGTATGTATAGATCAATGAGTAAAATAAGTAAATAAAGAGAAGACCAAAAATAATTGATATTAGTTTTTTGAATAACAAATAAAATGTAAAAAATATTTTCGGGTGAGAAATTATAGGTATATTGGTAAGAAGTATAAATAAATATATTTGAAACCAAAAAAAAAAAGAAAAGAAAATGCAAACAACACAACTCTATTGCAGATATGACAACATATTAAAGGAATAAATTCATTTGAAAGACCTCATTAAAAACTACATTTCTAATTTTATATATATGTGGGTTAAACTTACAAACTTACAAGGTTGTAATAAACCTACCTGTTTGGTAAGCAATTCAGTACTTTATCATTAATTTCTAATGTGCTACCAACAGTTTCCAAGGGAAATGCAGAGCTGAGCAGTTAGGGCAGACTATTCCCAGGCCCTCAATAATATCTGCAGTGGGAACAGGAGAAATAGAAATCGGGGTGTTGTTCCTGCGGCGAGTCATATAAGCACGACTAACGGTTTGGGGAGTGAGTCTTCCAAGGCCTTTTCGAGGCATGACAGAAGCTGAAAAAAAAATTAAAATAAGGAAACAATGTGAGGAAACAATTGGTTGAAAAAAAAAAGGATTACAATAAAATACTGCAAAACAGAAACCAGACACAAAATACAACAATTGACTACACAAATACAGCATCAGCCTATTTATGAGAAGAAGAAAAATGACAGACACAAAAATGGAGCTAAATTCAAATGAAAAACTATAACAAATCGAGTAATCAAATCAGGCATTAGGAAAGATACTGCAAAAAAAAAAAAAAAAATCAGACACAAAAATGGAGCTAAATTAAATGGAAAACTATAACAAATTAAGTAATCAACAATTGATTATACAAATTATATCAGCCTATTTATGAGAAAAATAAAGATGCCAAAGACATTATGAAAGATACTGCAAAAAAGAAAACCAGACACAAAAATTGAGCTAAATTTAAATGAAAAACTATAACAAAGTACTTACAAATTAATTGAATCAGAAATACAATATATATATTAGAAATTAGTAAAAGGTAATAATAAAAAAGAACGTGTTTTAAAAATAAACAATCCGATGATGAAAAATAACAAATAATATAAGATAAACAACATTTGAAGGCAAAAGATCTACGATTGCAAAATCAAACAAATTGAAAATAAATAAATCTATTAATATTTGGAAAATAAAAATAAAACGGTCATGTAAAGCAAAAAATAACGAAAATTTTGGTATATAGATGGCTATTTATAGTTAAGTATCTTTGGAGGAGATAGCTTCAAACTTTACAACTGAGAACTATAGATTATTTAAATATACGTGATAGTATTTTTTTAAATAATATATTTGCATTTTTTTTGTATTTTATTTTCAAAATGCCATAAAGACATTGCTGTAAAGGGGAAAAAACTTATACTTACAAAATATAATTACAAAGATACAAAACAAAAATAATTATAAAGAAATATAAAAGAAATAAATGCTAGAATAAAAAGAACGCGCTTTCAAAACAAAGAAATTGATGATGATAAATGCAAAAAATCTACGATTGTAAAATAGATTAAATTAAAAAATAAAAATAACTGTTAACATTAGGAAAATAAAAACAGAACTAACATACGAAGAAAAAAATAACGAAAATTTTGGTATATAGATCGTTATGTGTAGTTCAGAATCTTCGGAGGAGATAGCTTAGGAATTTACAATGGAAAACTCTGTTACGGTATTATCTATATAGATATTACTGTTTAAAATTGTATATTAATATATTAATACAACTCCTATAATTTTAAATATATCGTTTGACAAATAATAAACGAACTAAATATTTCAAACTCAATATGTGTATATGATAAAACAGATACACACGGTCTAAATTACAAATTTGATAAATTACATTTTGGAGAAGTAAAAGAAAAAAAAACAAATTATTGGCGTGCGAGAACAGATGATTAATTAGAAATTTTGATTCCAAACGCTTGGAGTCTTGATATTTAAAAAGAAACACAGAATTTATTAAAAATAGATAAAGGGAATATTTATTTTAAAAATTAATTGGAATCAGTAAATGATGAAAAGGTAAATTCGTAATCCATAGAATTTTTTATAATCGATATTTTGGAATGAATTGGCGACACAAAAACTTTAATAAAGGAATTGGTTCCTGCATTCAAATAGCACGCCAAAAAAAAAACAAATATTTAAATTTTATTTAAAATTGTATTATTCTTTATAAAAATCCAATTATATAACTCACAACTAAGTTTTTAACAAATTAAATTCATCTTAAAATAATTATCTTTGAACTAATATTTTCTATATATTGATTTTTATTTACCTTCGTGCCTAAATAATACAAAAATATATACTATTCTAATTTAGGTAATAAAAAGTAATATATTGTGGATTAAATAGAAATATTTATTTTCCATTATTTTATTCATTACAATATTATGATTTTTTATTATCAAAAGATTTTGATATGGATTGCTCAATTTTAAAATACTGCAATATGTAAATAGGCAGCTCAACACATTGTCAAATTTGAATATGGTTTATTCCAATAAGGGCTATGACATTATCGGTACTGGCGCAACAATTTTAGAATGATGATTCCCTAAATATCAGGTGAGTATCTGTCAAATGGAAATTACGCAACAGGATAGAAGTTTAAAATGACATATAGATCTCACAGTAAGGGTAGGAAAGTAGCTTTCTCGACAAAAATGTGCAATCGTGAAGATAGAGGCTGCCTGGCTGGCATTTATAGAGTTTCAAATTAAAGATACTTCGGCCAGTAAATCTTTTTAAACAGATTTACAGCCAGAAGTATCTTTAAAACGAAGTAGAAATGTGCAAGTATCCCACTACGTAAAGTACGCAACTAGCTCTCTTTTCATAAATTACAAATTACAAAAAGGCATGAGATGTCGTAACATTTTTTAATTAATTGTTTGAGTAGCTTTCGGGAAAGCCCTTCCTCAGTGAACTGAAACGTTTAGTTTATTTTTGTAATTTGTCGGAGTCCGCACATATGATAATAAATTACATATGTTATCTCTTCTGTCAAATCTACGTTATTTGCTTCCCTGTCAGAAATAATTATTAACTCCCCTCTTAAACCACACAAATAACAGAATGTACGCATTTAGGTCTTCTGTCAAAAGTACGCAGCTAGCTTCCCTATTAAAGAATGCATGTAGATTTCTGTCAAACCGAAACAAATTGATTCCCTGTCAAAAGTATTAATTTAACTCCCCCCTCTCAAAGTACTCAAATAGCAAAACGTGCTCGCATACAGGTTTATATCGAATGTAAGAAACTAGCTCCACTATTTTAAGTATGCATACAGCTCTCTTGTTAAGCCTAAATAATTAGCTCTCCTCTCCGAAGTATGTATGTTACACACCTCGAAAGTACGCCAATAGATTCCCTGCAAAAAGTACACCTCGCCGTCGTCTCTAAAAAGTACACAACTATCTCACCTATTCAAAGTATGCATGTAGAATTATTGTCAAACTTAAACAATTAGCTTCCCTGTCAGAAGTATGCATGTAACACCCCTCTCAAAATTACGAAAATAGATTCCCTGCAAAACATACTCATCTAGGTCTTCTGTCAAAAGTACACAGATTGCTCCCTTATAACAAGTAAGCATATGGCTCTACTATCAAACGTACTCAATTAGCTATGCTTTCAAAAGTATTAAAGTAGCTCTCCTATCAACAATACACACATATACCTTTATTGTCAAAATACTAAAGTACCTTTACTGTCAAAAAAATCTCAAGTGACTCTCCTTTCTAAAATTCCATAGTACATTTTCATTAAATGTATACGTGTAGTTCCTTATTTGAAAGACTAAGGTTCTCATGAATAAAAGCTACATAGCTTATGCCTATATATTCATCAAGAGGTTTCTTTGCTTATAGCTCAAGTATCGATTTATTCAATAACAACAAAATACTTTATAAAGACCTTTTGGTCTTTTACATATTTTACAAGTAGAAAAGGGTGCATACAGAAATAACAAGTAATAGTAACAATAATCAACGATGTTATTAACAATGTATCAAATAGAAGGAAATAATAAAGAAAGGGGTTGGAATAAACTATATACAAACCAATTGAGAAAAATCAGTAAATATCCTTAAAGAAGAATAATTAGTAGCATTGACAGAAATTTTGATTGGTACACACGAAAAAGGAATATACAACAGTGTATTATACCTATTTATAAGGCATCTTTATAGTTTTATACATGAGTGGATCAATGGTAGAGTGCTGTCTTAAGTCGGAATATATATTTTAAGAAAATAGCTATTTATTCAATAATACATAAATAACTAAAAAACGAAAGAAGAAAATAAAAGATAAAAAGATCAGGTGTTGAAATCAATATTAAAAATGGCATATCCTGACCAAGAGCACATGTACTTTACAGAAGGTAGAGCGCCATCTGGTGGAACAGAAATCAACATTGATTTAGCCTGTTCCCTGATATTTGGCCAACCCAATTCCTTGATAAATCAGATCAAATATCAAAGAACAGGTTAAATCAATGTTTAGTTTATTTCTGTTCCACCAGATGGCGCTCTGCCTTCTGTAAAGCACATGTGCTCCTGGTCAAAATATGCCATTTTTAATATTGATTTCGACACCTGATCTTTTTATCTTTTTTTTTTCTTTCGTTTTTTAATGTGCTAAGCGTATTTACGCAAGTTTGGCCTTAAATACCCATTTCTTGGTTTTTCAGGAAGCCACTGGGACCAAAAAAGATTTATTGGTCGCAGTGGTTCAGCCTACTCCACGCTGACGAGCGCCAAAAGCGCGAAACGCGTTCGTGGATGACTTTTCTTGATTTATCAAGAAATTGGGTTGGCCAAATATCAGGGAACAGACTAAATCAATGTTTAGTTGATTTCTGTTCCACCAGATGGTCCTCTGCCTTCTGTAAAGCACATGTGCTCCTGGTCAGGATATGCCATTTTTAATACATAAATAACTATAACATCAATAATGTGTCATGAAACTGATTTTCTTCTGTCAAAGATCCTTGAGGTATAATAGGGGATCGGTGGAAAGTTGATCTAAGCCGTTGGTTTTTGACCGCTACGACCCGGGTTCGATTCCTGCATTGGACACTTTTTTCTGATTAAAAAGAAATGCTCCAATGGCCCACGATTCTTGCAAAAGTTCAACCCCACCAGCGAGTGCAGGTAACCAAACGGGACACCGACACATTTGTAAGTGCAAAGTCGAACTGCGTTTTACATGTATAGACATGTGGTGCACTTGCAGTAAAAGCAGTCGCTAACTTCTGCCTACCATGTGTATAATGGCCTGTGCCACGTGTACTAGGGATAAGCAAAAAAAAAAAGATATTTGAACGATCTTCCATCAATACCACGCAGTTTCTCTAACAAATTTGTATGGAAACAAAAGCCCTATCCTTTATATAAATTTATAATATCTTTTAAAAATAAATATTGATATATAATACATGATATAAATTATAATATCTGACACTTAGAAGAGTGTCAATAAAGGTATTTTTATACAAACGATTTTATCGATCATTTTGTACTTTATCCTTTCTACAGGTGGTAACACCTGGTTTGATCAATAAATCGTAACTTTCTCTTTTGGGAAATTTATTGTCTAAATAAATTCCAATTTGTTAACATGGCGTCAAATATTCCTGAATTCCCAATCACAATTCTATTTTATTACCTATAAAAAATCTATATATTTATTTATTTACTTATATTTACTGAGTCAATATAAATATATGAAAACAGATTTCCCTAATTAACCATTGTATTCATAAAATTTATTGTAGATATTGGACGCATGTCAAAATTTACCTTAAATAATTTAGTTTCTTAAATATTACATTTTCATTGATGGTATATATTATTTTTATTCAAACATTATCAATTTTAATTTAGACATTTTTTATTTCAATTTAGACATTTTTCATTCCAATTTAGACATTTTTCATTTTAATTTATACACATGGACTTTTTATAGAAAAATATGAAAAATGTCTAAATTAAATTGAAAATAACTGAATAAAAATGAAAGTGTCTAAATTAAAATTGTCTAATTAAAAGTTAAAAACTATATAATATGAAGAAATATATGATATAATAGATAATAATAATAATAAAAATTAATAAAAAGAAATATATATAGAAAAATAATAAATAAAAATGAGGAAAAATGCAACCAACATTTTAAAATAGTCTCATACCTATTTTTAAATATAATAAACTTTTCGTCATAAATATATTTAGTTTTCGTATATATATTGTATTTTGTATATATTTTTGTATATTTATATAAAATATTTATACATATATAAAATATATAAAATAATATTAAAAAAACAATAGGAAAAAAAAAGATAAGTGGGTCAGGTGCTAATATGCTCGTGGTCAGGAGATGCCTTCTTTATTTTTAATAAAATAATATTTAAATTTATTTTTAAATAAAACTTTTCGTCATAATTTTATATAGTTGTATATATATATAACATATAAATAAATATATATTATTTTATTTAGTTATAAACTATATAAAATATTATTTATAAAAATGGTGATATATACTACAATAGCATTATTATTTCAAACATATCCTTAAGCTTTTTTCTTTTCAAATCGATAATCCTAATTTGAATTTTTAATATATTTTCAATTTAAATGCTAATTAAAAATATCATCGATTGGAGAATAAGAAGGGTATTATTTTTTTAAAAACGACAAAAAATTAAGAAATTAATATTTAAAAAGTAATTTGGTTTATATATAATTTATTAAAATCTCTTTATGAAAAAAATTTACTTGTTATTAATTAGAGAGATATCTAATTAAAATAAATCGATTTTTATATTAAATATTGTGTGAAATATAAAATATTAGACTTGATGAAAATAATCATATTTTTAATTTATTTAAATATATATTTAACATATCAAAATATCTTAAAGTAATATATAAACGCATTATTTAACAAGTATAGTTATAGTTAAATAGTTATATTTGTGTATCGATTATAATAAATATTTGCAAATTCGTTGTAAATATGTATAATTTATTTGCTTATTTTAATAAATCCTATATAATTGTTAATATTTTTATTGTTATTTTTATTCAACTAATAAAGAATGGACTTCTTGATAATAAATAAGTATTTTTCATTCAAAAGAGAACAACAAGACTTCAATGCTCTATTTGTAAATTATTCTTTACATATATAAAATAATAATCTTGAGAAGAAAAAAAGAAGCCACTATTCACTCAGAGAATTTTTTTTTTGTTTTACAATTTCCCGAAGAGATTACAATATTAACAAATACATACATTAATACAAAAATAAAAATCTAATCTTCTAATTAAATAGTCAATATAAATAAACAGAAGTTTGTTTCTATACAAAAATAACCTTAAATTAAAATAAAAGCCTAATTATGGATTATAATATTTCATACTTTAATTTTTTCATATTTCTGAAAGCATTTATTCGAATAAATATTTAGAAATATTAATGATATTTATTAAATCATAATATATATTTTTTACCATATGTCATTTGGTTGTTTAAAGGATTTTATCAAGTCAAAAAGCATATTCGGTTATATAAAAAACAAACTAAAAAAACATTATTTATATCTTGAAATAGGTTGTTGTGTATTTGTGTGTGTGTTTGTTAAGCCTGAATATTAGTAAACAATTAATATTTCTAGAATGAAACAAATACAAATTTTAAACCTTGATGAATATTGATTCTTATTTATTCATAAAATACGATGCAATTTCAAATAATAAACATTGTTCAAATAATGTAATTAAAAAAGCATATTGATCATTTCCTCCAAGAAATATTTTCATTTCAAAATATTGACAGAACATTTCGAAATATTTTTTATTTGGATAATAAATAATTTTATATAAACAATTCAACTTATATACATACTTAATTTTTGAATATATTCCAAAAAATACACCTTATATACTGTATAGAAATTTTGGTGCAAATTCACAAGTATTGTACAACTACATTTACATATGTTTTTAAATTATATAAATACAAATCATTTCTCGTATCAGAGAGTAAGAGTGAAAATTGTATTTAAATTCATAATTTACAGTAAAATTTATACAACAAAATAGTATTGCTTATTCATATATCAGATCCTTTTTTTTTAGTTATGAGTAATCAATATTATATAATATATATTTATAATTATTCATTAATTGATGAGAACATATATTATCAAATATAACTATCAAAGTATACAAATTAAAGCTAGAATCTTTAAGTGATTAGTGTAGTTTAGGTCTTAGGTAGTTAGAATAGAGTCTTACAGAATTTGTAAAATATTTAATAATCTACTTTACCTAAACCCATTTGACTTAATGTGAAACTGTTCATATAATTTTGTTCTCACGGGGCTGCAACAAATTGGCACCTGTTTTAATATGCTCTGGGTTATGATATCGGTTGCATAAGCATAGTGAGAAATCAAGTCTACCAATTCTTTATAAGTATGCGTTAAAGTCGCTATGCCTCGTAAACAATAAAAATAATAAATATTTGACTGTTCAAATTCTGATACTTAATATTAAATATTTACAAAAGGGAACCGTGGTTGAGATGTTTAAAGGTGAGGTACATAAATATCATTTATGAATCGTGACCATAAATTTAATTTGAATTCAAAAACGACACATATAGACTTGATACATATGAATGTATTTCTATATTAATATTAAAATCAGAGGATATTCAAACAAAATATATTTTTATAAATATATTTTTGAAAGTGTTATTAGTTATCACCATTCAAATATAGATATGGAAAAATGTATTATTATTTGCTAGATATATTTATGTGGGTTTTAATAAAATATTACTATTAAAGATGAAATGATTTTTAGAAATTCTTCGAATTTTTAGCCTGTTAATAACCTTTGAAGGAAAATATTTAACTGTGTTGAGTGTCAGAAATATAAATTTTGGTTTAGAGTGGTCCTTTATATGAAACAGGTTTGTAAGAATATTTAAATAAATATTCTTCAATACTATTTAAATATATTCCATATAATTATTCAAGAAATTTAATAATTTTCGGTATAATTTGTAAAACCCAATAAGAATTAAGAATATTTAATGAAAATCTGATAAAAATAATACAGACGATATATTAAAAAATATATATATATATATATAAAGAAGATAATTCTAGATAAAGACAAACATATTTTTTTCCAGATAGATAAAAAAAATTTACTTGGAAATATTCTTGAACGATTTGAAAGTTAAACTATTCCTTGTAATATTTTTTTTTATAAAAATGGGTTTATTAGAATAAAAGGTTTGCTAGGTTTCATAGATTTATTTTAACATCGAGTTTTTTTAGCGAAAAATTTGGTTTTATCTGAAATATCTATATAAAATGATTTATTAAAAAATACTGATGAATAAAAATTTTAAATAATTATATTTATAGATAATATGAAAATAGTAGTATTTATATAAATTTATATTTTTATTGGATATAAAACAAAAGGTTTTAGAACAAAAAATAAATGTTTTTCCTTTCACTTTTTAACCTTTTGTTATTTTTTAGTTTCTATCGACAATAATTCCCATGACCAATATGGAAGTTTTTATTTGATTCTATTTACAGCTATAGGATAAATATTGGGCACTTATTCTTTTAACGGAATATATTTAAAGTATGTTAAAGATATAATTTTCATATATAGAAGATGGTTGCTAGGTTTTCATGGATATTTCTGGAAAACTTAGAAAGGAAATAGGTTTGGTCGGTAAAATTAGTTGTGCAGTCAGTTCCATGCACGTCACGTTCGTGAGTCAGCAGTATTTCCTGAACTGACAATTTCTTCAACCCAATCACCTATTCAATCGATATTTCTTATTCTAAACATTATTCTGTAGGTAAATATACAATTCACTTACTTTCGAACAATGTTTCAAATAGAAATTGTAGAGATGAAAACTGAATTCAAGAAATAGCATTTATAGCATATATTTATATGATAAAAATATATTGAATTGAAAAATATATATTTTCCAAAATATTCGGTTTGTTGAACACAAGCCTCTGTCAAGGCAGTTTATTTTGTATAAACAAACTTAGCGCAGGAATATTTTTATTATATTACAGGTAAAATGTATATATATGAAAACAAGTGTATCGTTTAAATTAGTATAAATTGTCAGAAGATATGTTTAATTTCATCACACTTTGTCTAATATTATAAAATGTGTCAATATATAAATATCATAAGCCGCATTATATTGTATTATAAATTACTTTATATAATATTCACGAACGGAGAAATATGTCCAGGGTAGCCTATTGTACATGACATCTGCCCGGTAAGCGGAACACTGTGGGTTCGATTCCCATCCTTGGACACTTTTATTTTTCCATTTATCATTACTCTTCACAATTCATCCTTTCATACCTAATCCCTAAGGTTGGAAATAATCGTTATTTCTCCTTCAAATAAATTTCGATTTTACGTTTAAAAGAAACAGACGCGGGATAAATTTCAAATGTCGTTCTATATATAAATATATTAGCTCATTATGTGCATATATACTATAATTGATATGATAACATCTACTAACAAGAAAATGTTTATTCAATATCTCTCTACATGATTATATATAATATACAAGTAGTATACATATAAAATACACATCTACAAGTAATATACTTGTACAACACACACACACAACAATGTGCACAATACTCGTGTTTAATCAGGTTTGAAGCTATATAATTATAACTTAGTAAATAATCAAATGTTGTTAATTGGAATGAAGTAACAGAATTTTTACTTAATAAAATCATTGATGGTGCATCATAGAATATATACAAATATTTTTAAGAAAGCTGGAATATGTAGGTATTGTGATTCTCTTCATTGGAGCATCGGATAATGGAAATGGGGAGAGAGGATGTTATGGGCTGGGACCCATGTGGACATTGGCAAATCACCCTTGGCGAGAGTAGTTTGGTGGGATTATAGGAGTTCCCACTAATTCCTATTCCACACTACCATCTCCCCAGCTATATAGAATTTGGATATCTCTTGTATTTGGTTGTATAAATGTTCATTGGATACAATGTGAATTCAGGCGTTTTTTTTTAAGAATTAAAGCGGTGGAAGACTCGAGTTGTTTTTATGGACATGAGGAGCAAACCTCAATACATCTTTTAATAGATTGTTCTGTTTCCAAGACTATAGAATCAAAACCAATTTAATAGTAACAGATCCAAGTATTCTTATTTCCAGTAAAGAAATGTATATTAAATTCAATACCTTTTGTAGATATTTTTAAATTATATAGCAACAAATATCTTTTAAGAAACTGGTAATTTATATTATGCTTATTGTACATATTGCCAGACACTTCTTTTTTTTAAAACTTAACTTTCCTCGTTTATTTCTCTTATTCTAATTGTTAACATCATATACTATTCTATTCACGGCCTATAAATATGTATATATGTGTTTAGACAAATATAAAGACATACATGTATGACAGCGCAAGTGTCACTAGGGGATCATAGAGCTTCAAATTGAAATAAAATCTGAAAAATTGGATACAATGTTTAACATGGACATAGCTTCTTACATCCATATTTATATTGAGTAAATTTAATCAGGTCTCAAAGGAAAAGGGTATTTTCAAAATATTTTTATTATCTAGCTTTCGGGCACGGACGCCCTTCTACAGGAGAAAACTTGGTTATACCAATACCAATATCATACCAAAGAAAGGCGTCCGTGACCTAAGGCTAGAGAATAAAAATGTTTTGAAAAGACACTTTTCCCTGGAGGCCTGATTAATTTTACTAATTATAATAATTATTGATACAGGGGATTATTTTATTGAAAATAAAAACAGTTATATATAAGAAATATATGATAAGAGGTCGCAGAAGAGAGCAAATTTTCTCGCAAGCTTGCTTATTTGTTTTGATAAAATTGAACCTATTGTTACTATTCTATTAATTTATAAAATATATCACTTTCTTGGCAAATCAAACGATCAAACTTACCTATTCCTTTCTGAGCCTATTGTTATATTATAAATATAATTATGATTATTTATTTCAATAATTAATTATCTATATAGAAAAGTGAGTAGAAAAAAATCACAACACTCAATATTGTGTTCCTTATATAAAAAAATATAATAAACTATTTATAAATGTAATTCAACTTTAACAATTATAACGTAGGATATTTTATACAAATATTTATTATTGACATGTATGATTATTTTTGAAAATAAAACAATTTCTACTGCCCTTACTCTACAGAGTTAATGCATTATAACAAATATTTATATATTTTTAATTATATATTCCTTATATTCACATTCATATCTGAAACCTCAAAATAGATAATCCTATATCTATATTCACATATAACTATAACTCTTTAGAAAATGTTTATTATATCTATTTTAATATGCTATCATTAGTAGTGTGTCGAATATATGCATTTACAAGTTGCTATAAAATATATGTCCATAATCATATGTAGGTACAAAATGTAATGACATTGTTATTGATTATTTTATCGATGTTGATAATCAATAAATCTAATCCAACAGGTTCGTAGCCATTCAATATTAGATATTGTTGCAGATATATATATATATTGTCACAGCCGACATAGCATCATGAAAATATTCTCATTAATAATTTAACTTATTAACCAAATCAAAGTTGATTTGTTTATTCTTTGTTAACATAGTGCAGCCACGCACCGGAGTTCTTTATTCTTTTTGTAACCTTACTAAAATAAAGCGTTAGCTTTTTAATGATAACTCGTTCGGGTTTATTCTACAGTACAATGGAAACTGCTGAACAAAAACCATCTACATCTCAAGGTGTAACAATATATAGCAAAAGATTATCGATAAATTATAAATGATGAATCTTTAAATACTTCATACTTCTCTCCTTTTCAAGCTCAGTAAAAGCTGAAAAAGACATTGGAGATTGAAATTAAACAACAATTAAAAATCGATTCATTCATGCATTATTTATTTGTGCCCAAAATAATTATAATAAACAACTTCCAAAATGTTCTATCCTTTGCTTAAAAATATTTAATGATATTCTGGTTTTATTTCATTTTTGTATATATAAATAAAGATACATTAATTTTCTCAATATTAATTATTTTTATAAATTCTTATTCACACAGAATAATATTTCTGAATATATAGCAATCCATAATATATATATTTTAACAAAGGCTTATTTTGAATTTAATGAGTTTTTATTTATCCAATATTTCGATGGACCAATCGTCGTTCTTTTACGAAGTTTTTTTTTAAGCACACATCAGGTCGCGTTAAAAACAATAATATATATTGTATAATATATATAGCAATAAGAAATAACATAATAAATAGAATTAATATTGTTATTAAAAATATATATATATTTTAGTTTATTTTTGCTCCACTAGATGGCGCTCTGCCATCTAAAAAGCACATGTGCTCGTGGTCAGGAGATGCCTTTTTTATTTTTAATATATATATATATATATCCATAAATATATCTTTATTTAAAAGGCATATATTAAATCGAAGAAAAATATATTTATCAAATATTTATTATTTTATAAATTATATTTATATAATTTTGTTTTATTAAATACAAAATTAAATACAAATGTTATCATAATTTATATATTTTGTACAAGTTTTTATTAATCTCTTTGTACCTTGATGAAGTTTGGGCTTCTGCATTTTGGGAAAATATATATGAAATTAATATTTGTAATTTTGTAACGTAGAGAATTAGGAAAGACAAACCTCAGGATGAGACGGGAATTTATTTAATGTAAAACCGAAATTAAAATTAATAAAATAGCAGAGTAGCAATGAGAAAATTTTACAGCGTATTAAAACACAAATATGGAAATTAAAAATACTTTCGCAGAATAAATAATAACTTGCATATTTATATATTCTTTTATAATTATGCTTTATAATATCTTTCATCTCCAACTTTTATAGCTTTTAAAAAAGCTTTTCATAAAATAGTGCTTATAATTATTTATTTTCCTAATTCATTGAATATTAATAAAAAGGCTTGTATTAGAATTATTATTTATATATTTATGAATAGATATTTTCTTACATAGAGAAAATTGTGAAAATATTTAGATTTAGAACAATAAATAAATAAATAATGTCAAGAAATGAATGCAACCACTCTGTGGAAACTGTCACATTTCAAATTGAGATAATTTAAATAAATATTATTGTGTGTCAAACTAGCTGCAGTTGATAACGTTACTGATCAACTAACTCACACACACAACTGATTAAATAGTATTAAATTGGTTCAAAATATTATTATTTATGTGTTGTCGCAAGTGAATATTGACTTCTAAAGAAATGTTTTGTACAATCATGTTCTTGATCAAATTTATATTATTGTTTGTAAAAAGATTTATATTAATATTTTAAATAGACTTTCAAATTGATATAATGAAATAACTCGCCATTTATATATACAGGTTGTTGTGACCAAACCATTTAAATTGAATTATTGTATCCTCAGGAATAAAATGCTATATATATTTTTGTTTTAACTATTTATTTATTTTAACTGTTTTAATCATACCTACAGTTAGATACAATAATTCAAATTAAATGGTCTGGTCACAACAATGCTATATAAATAACACTTCTCGTGCGCGCATCACGCGGATAATAAACTTACAAGGTGTTTGATTTTTTTCCAAGAAGAAGATAGGCGAACAGCCTCGTCGAAATATTGAAATTTAATAAATATTTTAATGCAAAATATGCCTCTATTTTAATATACTCGTATACATGTTATAATAAACTAATTCGTCGACTTACTATTATATTAAGATATTTTGGTATATAAAGGCTATACATAGTTTTGATGATTTGAAAATGATTTTAGAACACAATTTTATTGCACCTCCGATCAACATAAGAACAAAATATATTAATACATCCGCTAACCATATCTAAAGCTAACCACAAAACAAATTTAAGAAAATTCTGAACGCCGACTTTGAGGGCAATCATGAATTCATATAACTCTCATTAAACAGGTTCTATAGATTTCATATATGGTTCATATATCAAAAATATTCCATTCTGACAAGGTATATAAAGCTGATTTAATGCTTTGACTATTGACAATCAAAATATTTTTTATGGAGGGTCGGTGGAAGGCTGGATAAACCGTTTGGTTTTCGACCACTACGACCCGGGTTCGATTCCCGCATTGGACACTTTTTTCTGTTTAAAAGAAAATGCTCCAATGGCCCCCGATTCTTGCAAAAGTCCAACCCCACCAGCGAGTGCAAGTAACCGAACGGGGCTCTGGCACATTTGTAAGTGCAAAGTCGAACTGCTTTTCACATGTGTAAACATGTGGTGCGCTTACAGTAAAAAGCAGTCGCTAACTACCCACCATGATTATCATGGCCTGTACCACGTGTAATAGGTATAAGCAAAATATATATATATTTTATTTACATTTAGTCTATTGTTACAAAATATTAATGCTTTGAGGGATTATCATTGATAGGTTACGCTTTACCATTTTTCTAATCTTTGCAGAAAGAGCTGCAGAATATTTTAGGTGATCAAAAAAGGCAAACGAGCTATAAAGTAGTTTAAATTTTTGATAACAGATGGCGTGCTGATGAATAGGATATAATTATATATATATATATATTTTAATAGGCTTGTTGGAAGTACAGACTTCAATATTCTACAAAGATACACCCCCCTAATTATTAGAACGGCAACCGATCAGTCCTTGCAGCTGGATTATGTAAGAATAAGAAAATCAGTGCTCTACTCTCACTATAAATACTTTCATTCATCACCTACAATGGAATGCTATCTGAATGACAATATTCCCCTAACCTTAAAGAGAATCATTGCACAAGTAAGAAGCCTTTTTGCAGTATAGAGAGTTAATCATGTTTCACTTTTGAAAACTAAGACCATAAAATGCACTTTATGCAACGGTGAATTTAGTCTCGATTTTCCACACTACATGTTCTACTGTACGGCAATGGAAGAAGATAGAGAAATTCTTCGTCAAGAGACCGGCTACAATAGCAATTCTCCTTATGTTTTAATGGCAAAAGTCGTAAAATCCAGACCCTTTGCATTCGCTTTTTATAAATACTGGAAATCAGCTCAATCAAAATATTTAGCACAGACACCGGATCCAACTCGATAATTGGTCGAGGTCAATACCCAATATTTGTATATAACTATGATGCTAATTTGTTATTTATTTATTTTGTCCTACCGGGAGAATCCTGTATGGCACGTGTGCCTAATAAAGGCTTTTGTTGTTGTTGTTGATATTTTTTAATAAAAATGGTCAACTAAAATTATTAAGATGCATTAGCGCGCCATCTGTTATGAAAATTCGAAACTATTATAGACGCGTATGATTCTTTTAAAAAATTAAACAATTTCTACTGCCCTGAATGTATTGGAAATATTAATGGAAAAAAATATTTTCATGAATATAGGTAGAGAGTAAATATAAAACACTTGTTTCAGTAATTTTCTAATAACTGGATTATAGCACATATTGTTGATAGAATTAATTTCATAATTAAATTCGGTCATGAAAATGTATTTAGAAAATTCTTTAACGGATTTCAAACCAGAATCAATTACGGTTTAATATATTTAATATTATTTAATTCAAAGACATTATAAAATTACTTTGTGGAAAATTGGAAGCTATTAGAAGTTTTTAATACACGCGACATAGCAAGAACGAACCCGGAATCTTTAATATCACCCTATTTTTTCTTTGATTTTATTTTTGTGAAATAATAATTGGTAATAAATATAAAATAACAATAAAGAGCCCAATTCAATTGTTTCCCAGAACTTAGATCTATCAAAAAATACGTGAGAAATTTACAAATATTGTTTATCGAATTTTCATACGATAAATCATATTTGATAGAAAAATAATTTATTATAGAATAAAGATATTTATATTTGAATATCATTGTGTGACAATTTATGTCTTGATAGTATTGGAATTTTTTATTTTTAAAATATTTATAGTTGATTTTTAGTTTTCAAATATAAAAATTAATATTTCCTGATACTTTTAAATATACTAACAAGAATAAATTTACCTTCAATTTCATATTAGGGTAGGATATGAAAATCCACTTTTTAAATATAATTATATTTATCATTCTAATTTTAATATTCCTTTTTAATAAATGATGCCGATCACGCATTTCATAGAATAATTATTTTATTCAATTAAAAAGGATCTCCTTAAAAGAATGTTTTTATTTAATATATTATATTTATTTATCGCTTACAATATATTTTTCTATTGAGTGAAATAATTGTGTAGTGAGTACAAGAAATGGATATATAAATATTATTTTAAAATACAATATCATATTAAAATGTAAATTTATATTTGTGTGTTAATTCATTTGAATATTTACGGACTAAATGTACTGACGCTCTAATTTACAAAATAATTTTGATTAGAATCGTTTGAAATTTATATAATATTTTAATAAAATCTAAAATTATTTGACGATTATCACAAAAAAAATCAATTCCAAGTTTCTCATAAATCAAATTCTTCGATATATACTTAGAGAATAATGAATTTCAAAATTCATTAAAACAATGTAACTTTTTTCAATACTTCAGCGCAAAGCTTAATGGTGATGATAAAGAAAGAGGCAAAACACAATTTTAGCTATTTCATACAAATTCCAAAGTGTGAATCATGCTATGGATGTATATTGTGACTTATCCCATTTCACAACCATTACATCTTATACTGAGTTGAAAAAGGAATTAATTGTGTAAGTGCATTTTAAGAGAATGGTTCCTATTTAGGTATATCTGAATACCAATTTCCCCTCAACCAGCTTGCCCGAATTCCTGTGTTCTTTTATCACCTCTCTTTTACCTAGATTGTCATTGAATCTCTTAAGAGAATTTCAAAATTTATAAAATGTGTTATTTAGTTTAAACATGTGAGGTTTGTTATATATATATATATATATATATATATATATAAAGAAGGCATCTCCCGACCACGAGCACATGTGCTTTTTAGATGGCAGAGCGCCTGACCCACTTATCTTTTATTTTTCTCTCTATTGTTTTTTCATATATTTAAATATAATAATTAAGTAGTTAGCATGTATATATATAAATAGTAGTATAAAGGGAAAAAATAAAGTAACACCAGTAAAGCATCGGTATTTAAACATCATAGGCTGGGTAAAAAAAGGAATAAGCGGATAGAAAGTTTTATAGAAAAGAGCAAAGACAGAACCATGATAATAATTTTCAAAATATCAATAAATTCTAGATATATATAAAGAAAGCTAATTTGTTTCTCGATATATTAGGATACATTATTTATAGAAATTAATATGGATTACTTCATCTCAATAGATATGTATAAAATGTATTGAACGGTGTGAAAAATCCAAACACACATAAAATGGAGAACAATTATATATATATGTGTTTAGGTTTTATATTTTCAAACACTTCTCAAAGCATTATATGTGTATTAGGACGAAATTATCCATATTAATTTATATGAGAAAGATATGGTATATATGTTATATAAAAATATTATTTTATTTTAAATTATAATTTCATAGATTCAAATACTCTGCTAAATCGACCGCCAGAGGTCACTCCTCCCCTATAAAAACTCGTTGTTTTATCCCGATGGCCGGCTCAAAACTCTTGTACATTATGTAAATAAGTTTATTTATTTTATTCTTACGCCTTAAATCAGGCATTACTTTTACCAAATTATGTCTTTTATATATTCCTTTAGGTTAATCAATCTCTGATCAATACTATTTTTCATTATCATACTTTAAAGATTTTAACAACGACAGCATTTCCATGCCATAATCTTCAACATGATCTAAATTCAAGCAGAAATTCCTATTCATTTTTATTTATAACATGTATAAACCTTCTCTAAAATGATTTACGTCAGTTTTAGAATTGATTGATAGTTCTAACCACAGTAGTAACTGATATTTTGATGAGATTCATGATCTGATATTCGATCTACGATGTTATTGTAAATTTATTATATTTATTATTTAATGGTAAGATTATATTAAAAAAAAACTATTATAGCAGGTTCTCGATTTATATATATGATTTAGACATGTGGTGCTCTTACAGTAAAAGCCAGTCGCCTGCTTTTCTACCCACTATGGTTATCATGACTACGTGCAATTGGGATGAGAAAAAAAATTAATAAGTAACCAGATATATATGATTTAATAATCAATTCAACCTTTTATTTTAATTATATTTACTATTTTCCCTTCATGAAGATACTGACGAATATGTAGAGGGTTATGATCGTCTGTTCAAAAACAAATAAATATAAACACACACACAAGCCTTTTTATTGGGGCATCCAACCCTATACATGATTCCCCTCTACAGGATTTAGCAAAGGAAGATGTTTCAAAAGTAAAAACTAGAATACAAGAGGTAATAAGGAAAAAGAAAAGAGAGAAGAAAGAAAAAAAACAAACAAAAAGAAATATAACCATATATACAAAAAATAAACATACAGAGCAAAAGAAACCATACATGATTAAATATTTAAATTAAAGTACCAATGTTTAGGATATGTCAAGGTTAGGATATCATTGAGAGGGCTAGTGTGGAATCAGCCGCGTTCAATCTTCGCCTTCTTCCTCCAAGCAAACCACGACACTCGGCGAATCCATTATTCTCCAACGGACATTGACTGCGGCCTTGTAGAATTTATATAAACCGAGGGAGAGACCCTGATCAACCATCAGTGTGTTCATCCAGCTGCAAATTTGTTGGCAGTCAGGTTGAGACCAGGGTAAGCCACCCAAAATTTCTTTCCTCTGTTTCTCTAAGCAAGAGCATCCAAATATTATATGCATAATTTCGTCTTGTATTCTGTTTTTACACAGATCGCAAGTTAGAGTCAAATCAATCTTCCAGCGCTTTGAACGATTTTCTGGGAAGAACGTCCATAGGAGTCTCAGTTGTGCAAAAAATCTTTTAATTGCTAGAGGAATAGTTGTGAATAAATATCGTTCTGCTGTTATTGAATTTTTTAGGTATTTGAAGTGACTGTAATGTGAAGTATTTAGGATTTTCGCCATGTCGCTTTGGATGCTTTGTTCGGTTGCTATTCGAATAATAGCAAGGATTTCAGTCAGTATTGCAGTATAATCCGGACAACCCTTCAGGAACGAAAAACCGTTTGAGTCTAAAATGGTTGACAGGTTTTCGACAAAGGTTAAACCAGCCCTTTGATTGCTGTGTAATTTCAGAGGTGTGACAAACATGCCCGGGGCAACCTACTCTCCTCCATTTTCATAATCCTCACCAAAAATCTCAGGACCTGTTTAGTTATGATAACTTCCTGTGATACTCGTCCACACTCCATTCTTAGCATAAAGCCCGGAGTATACTTTGGTAAATTTAGGTAGCGTCTTGGGAAAATATTCTGAACCTGGTCAACTACCTTTACTTGGTTGAGTGCCCAGCAGGGTGCGGCGTATAGCATGTGAGGCAAGACCGTCGAATCAAGTAATCTCATTGCCGCATTTAGAGAGTTCATCTTGGATTTTGTCAGAACTTGCCACACAGCGAAATAAATATAAACAAGAATTAAAAACCATCATAAAATGTGATAGATATTCACACAGAAATAATGAAAATTAAGTTATAGTTTGCAAATGCCATTTTGAAAATTTATTAATTTATTTCTTAAATGTTTCGATCTTCAATACTAATTTCTGTATTAGGTATTTATATACTATTGGTACATCATTTTAATTATTTAGATATTTTCAACCAGTTTTCTCCGACCCTCAACCTTCCAGAAATAGTCTTTCCAAGACATGAATACATAGAAACACTTAACCAAATAAAAAGAAACTGAAGATATTGTATACAGAATAGAGAGTGTTAAAATTGCAACAAAGTATACATAGGGGAAAAATAATGCATTTTAGAAGATAGAATAAAAGAACACAAACAAGGACTCAAAAGTACTAGGAATCTCAATAAGAAAATATCTTACAGGTATTGGATCAATATCATACGACGACTGTGAAGAAGCACGTATAGTATATAGGGGTATCAAACATAAATTTGAAATATTGGTAGTCTGAGAAAACTGAGGAATATTTTCTAAATAAGAAAATTGATGTACACCTAAATAATATATAAACCTAATTATATTTTGAAATATATAGAAATATACAATACATTCATTACTAACCCACTATAATGAATAACATGTATATAAGATTTTGATACTCTCCTGCCGGATAAAATATTTGTTTATAAATATTTAAATTTTTTTAAGGCGATTGATAAAATTACAAAAGAAGTGCTCAATCCTCTAGACAACGGCTGATTGCTCCCCCTCCCCTCTAAATTACTTCTTCTCCTCACTCATGTACATATATAACCTTTTAGGGAAATCCCCTTGTAAGACAATAATGTCTTAATATAGGTTTTTTGATTTTGTTGTAATACATGCATTATTGATATTTATTCAAATTTATTTACAGAAGATCAATATTGTTCACGCATAAAACGAATATTTTCATAACATATATCTCTACTGAACTAAACCTCGTGATGGCCAATAAATCATTAGAAAAATTCAATAAAATCGCACTATAACGATTCTTATATAATTATATACACTCTATTTATATATTGGAGTTAAAATACGTTCCATCCTTATATTAAATATAAGGTTTATGGATTTTAAACGAAATATACTTGCGAATCATTAATAAAATACAAATACGAAAATATGGATATGTATATATATTTAAATTCTAAAACTTTTCCAGACCTAACTTTTCCTTATTTAACTGGCATAATGAAGAGTTCACGCTCCAAAGAATTCCGAATTTCAAAAATAAATAGACAGAGTGCAAACCACGTTTTTATACATTGATTATTTTAGTACCTTTGTCTTTCAGTAATTCGGCATTTCTTATTTTAGAGTGTTTTTCTTGTCAAAAGGTTTTCGTACCCGAAAGCTAGCGGTTTGTAAATTACAATGTGTTTCAAAAGGAACCTATCACCTTTATATTTTAACATTTAACTTTGAAAAACAATATTTTAATATATTTCGAGGGATATTACTCCCCTATTATCTATTTTGACACAAATATTATATAGGGGTTTATTTATATTAAATATATTGAAAAATATAAAGAAGTACCTCGATATATATTCAAATATATATATTTATATTCGAAACTATTATAGACGCGTATGAATATTTTAAAAATAAAACATTTTACTGCAATGGAAAAATTAATGGGAGGGCCTGGCTCATTTCGATTTTCATAACAGATGGCGCGCTAATGCATCAATATTTATATATATATTTCACAGATTCTGAATACACATTTTAAATACTCTATTTATACAACTACACAACTTTACTAAGACATTCCTCCTGATAATGATTCGCCATAAAAAAAAGCATAAGACTCCATAACCAATATTTATATTTTATATATACCTACAATATTATCTATAGTAACTGTATATTCAGAGAAGAAGAGATAGGTATAGAAGGTATCACCAAGTCGAACAGCTATATTGTATTCTGTATATAGAGTTGACCTCCCAACAGCATTCCATAATCAAACTTAGCACGCGATAGCTTCATCGATAACGAAAGCTTACTAATCGAATAGGAACGAAGGGCTGTAAGGAATAGAAACTAATTTACTCAATACTTGATGCCATGTTGAAACAAACTTCATATCTATAACATATATACACATACATATATAATATATATTTTAAAATAATCTATTTATTTTATAAAAAACTTAAAAGGAGAGAGAGAAATCACTAATAAATCATATTGGTTATATTTTTCTATTATATTCATATTTTCTACTATATACAGTCAAACCTTTCTATAGCGCCCCCTCTCGGGACTCCCCAAAATAGGGTGCTATAGAAAGGTGGTGCTATGAACAGGTCACTTTTAATGTAAAATGTTTACATTTTAATGTTTAAAATCGGGCACTATAGAGAGGAAGGCGCTATTTATAGGGGGCGGTATAGACAGGTTTAACTGTATATATAATATTGAAGGCACAAATTTAAAATTATGATAAATGTATACTTCAAATTTTGAAAAAAATGACGATAGGTTCATCAATAACGAAATCTTACTAATCGAATAGAAACTAGAGAGGTAAAGAATAGAAACTAATTTACTCAATATTTGATACCATGTTGGAGATATTTTATACTTATAACATATTTATATATACATATTATCAACTCGTCTACTTACTTTATGAATAAAAATGGGAAATAAACTTACTAGGAAGGCACTAATAAATCATATTGGATATTTAATTTTTAAAAAATTAGAATTATAATAAATGCATACTCAATTTATAAGAAACATATTATATGTATAAATCAACGAGAATAGTTGATATTTATTCCGATAGATGGCGCAAGCTATCAGCAATATTCAGTTGCACGATAAGGAAATACCTTTTTTCATAAAAATATTATAGGTATAAATAAACGAGAAATGATAATAACAAAATATATCATATAAACCAAAGCTCAGATTCATAGAGTAATTTTAATAAATAATATTTGAACAAATATATATTTGGATAAAAGGTAAATTTTCTATATCAACAATAAAAAATAATATTTCTTTATTACTTATATTTATATAAATTATGATTATTTATAATCATTAATTCGATAAAATAGTCCTTTGTATTGATATTAAGGTGGAAATTTCAAGCCTTTAGGGATAAGTTTATTTTTTAAATTTGTATTAACAAATCTTCTAGAAGCGAGAGAGATCCTTAGAGGCTTGATATTTTCACCTTCTTATTCTTTCTTATCTCAACACTGGATGAAGTAGAATGCGTCCGCCTTTTTATTAAGACTGGGAGCACTACTCAGTGGCAGCCGACTTAGCTCCAAAAGAAATGGTCGCCTCTGACATGAGGAACAGACGCCATGCGCAGGAACATGGAGTGAATCTTACAGGGTACTATCAGCCGGGTCAGCTGAACCCAGGTTTTTTTTTAGTTAGCTTGTTATAGCTCCCCCTCCTCCTTTTTCACCCGGGCTTGGGACCGGCAAAGGCGGAGTTCCGCCTTTAAATTATTAGTATGAATTAAAAGTTTGTTTAGCTAATAGAATAATTGAAAGTGTTTAAATAGAGAATAAATGAAAATATGAAGTATATACGAAGTATATAAGAAATTTCAAAAATAAATTTTATTTTTTCAATAACAATAAGGGGCAATGAAAATGTTCACACAAAAACCTGGGCAGTTACGCATCATATCTGCGTAACATAGAATAAAAAACCGGAAGAGATTAAGATAGTTAAAGTATAAAAAGTGGTAAAGATAGAAAACCATGGAAGTATTTATTAAAAAATAAAAGATTAAAAAATTTGAAGGTATTTTTCTCTTTATATTTTTAATTAAAAAATAGGTTTTTATTATAGCAAGAATTCCTAGTACAAATTGGATATAATATAACTGCAATGTTTGCACAAGAAACTCAGCCCTGGAAGCTTTATTTATTCTATTATACAACTGAAATTGTTCTGTATATTTCTAAAAGAAACTATAATGTTTCAACCAGGATGAAAAGAGATTGGTACCAGGCTGGGTCTTGTCAAAAGTTACCCTATCGGTTTTCAATCCTCAGCATTACAACTCTACCAATCTCTTAGAATTATATTGTGTCAGAAGAAAAATAATCAATGATTAAAAAAATTGAATTGAATTTTTGTTTAATAATAATATAATAAATATAATAATTTACTTTTGTTATGTTCCTAATGTATGACCAATGTGAAATGCGTGTATTGTGTGTGACTATGTTTTGGTATTGCATACCGATATGTAAGGTATTGGTCTTATATATATGTCTTCGTAAATTACATTTTTCTATTAATTATTTTTAATTGTTTTTATAACATTGTTTATGTTTGAATAAATAAAAATGAAATATAATAAATATTAATGTTTAAATGAGTTATATTTAAAATTTTCCCCATTATATAGAAACACCTTTTTTCCTTCATTCATTTAAAGGCAATAATTAACTATAACTCACTTATAAACAAAAACCTAATCTAGAGAAAAATATAGATATGCAAAGACTTAAGTCAAATTACCAAGACCTCACACAACGGTATTTCATACGAAAACATAGTCACACACAATACACACATTGCATATTAGTTATATAAATCAGGGAAACAACAAAATATAATTATGTGTGTAAAAATATAATTATAATTATACCAAGCTGGGATATCGCGTCCGATATATGTCAAATAAAATAAAATAAATATACATTTTTATTCAAAATACCTGCTTTTTTTCTCTATACAAAGTATAAGAGATTGAAAATAGAAAAGTAAAATAATATATATAGACAATCAGAAATAAAACGAACACCATACGTATAAAATATAATACGTATAATATATTTAATCATTATAGTATAATATATAATACATCGTAAATGTATAATGTAGGCTGTCTGAAAGAAAATCCCATGTAAGCTCAAATTTGTACTGAAATTTCAACACATAATATGGCTGTCACCACTCGTCTGATTTTTTAATGGATTGATACCACATTTCCATTTAAATAAGGCCTCCTACAACGTGGAAATCACATTGGGGGAATCAACTTTCTCAATTTCATTTTTAGAAATAGGAATAACCTATATTTTGATTAAAACACATTTTATTCTTTTGGCTTAAAATATATATTTGCCTTAACATGTTCTTTTCATCGCAGTAAGGATATATGAAGGTAGATTTATTTGTGAAAAGAAACATACGCATCTTAATGTCTAATTCGTTATATATAAATGGCCCGCTATTGCCTTGTATGTTTCAAACATATCACTTATCAGGTTTGAGAAAAAATAAAGGATGCGCATTGGCGAACATATTTAAAAATATAATGTACATGTATATATATATCGCGTGGGTTTCTTTTTTATATAAAACAAAATATTCTCTACTGACTTGTTACTAAAATGATTTATATTTTGGAATGTCTTGGCTTATTATCTGTGAAAACCTGTCGTATTTTATTTTTCAATACTTTGTGTGAAAGCTAGATTTTGAATAGGAACTAACCGGTAGGTGGTTGCAGGTTTATTAACCTAAAAGGTTTTGTTTGGCATCCCGAGTTTTTTTTTTTTCTTGTCTTGCTAAATGCAATAAATAATTCTTTTGTTGCTTTAAAGAGAGTTGCAATTATTTAAAATCTTACAAAACCTTCCAGCGTTTTCTTTAGATTTTTCAAACATACAGCTCTAATATCATATCAGGCTGTTTTCTCTTCAATCTGGAACAAGAGAAAAACACTTTGCTATGACACATATCATAGAAATTCAGTATTATTACAATATATCAAATTACTACTTTAAGGACTCTCTCTCCTTACGAAATAGTTATAAAATGTATATTATAGAAAAAAAGATTACTCTCAAATTAATTAAACGTATTATAAATTTAAAAAAATATATAATTGAATATTCTAATAAAATCGATTTATTAATTAATTATAATTTGCTAATTAATATTCCAACTATGTTAAAGTTAATTAAAAACCTTTCAGCACTAGATTTATTCAACATAAAAAAAAAACAGTTTCTAATTAATATCCGACTATATAGTTAGAATGTTCAAGATTTCAAATATCAAATTTAAAGGTTCCTTTGTATTTTTATTTTGTAGCTTTGAGATTTACTAATTTAATGTTCGACTAAATTATCATATTTATTAAGTATGTGAAATTTATATCTATAGTTGTGCTTCATCTCAAAATCCATACAAAATGTTAAGGACTCTAGCTGTGGCAAGGAAATCCAGGACTCAAGACACCTACCGCTGGAATTCCCACTCTTCTATAGCGATAGACAAAAGAAAGTAAACAATGTTGTAGATCTATATGAATTTGTAAATTATAGAGATAATTGTCACAGATTTAACCATTATAGTAGATATATATATGAATATCTTAATAACTAGAAAGGATAAGGTTCTTTATCTATTTTATCGTTTCTTTTTAATATTATTATTATATTATTATTTGTATAATGTATTTATAACTGCTTCTGTTCTAAAATGTAAATTGACGCAATAATTCCTCTCAGAGATATCGCGACTTGTGTGTTCAAATAAATAATAAATAAATAAATATAAAATTAATAATTACATTTATAAATTTAATAGCTAACTATCGTTGAAATTTTTCACAAATAAATTTATTGGTAATGTGTTTCTTTAAAATATATTCAAATATTATCTCTACATTGTAGAGATTGTACAATTGTAGAGATAATATTTGATGATATTCAAAAGACACACATTGCCAGTAACTTTAATTGTGTGAAATTTCAATAATTCCATGTTGAAACAGATTTGGTTGATTTATATTTCTTATAAATTATCAAATAAGATGATTCATATGATAATTTCAACTTAACAATTGTAACTCATTAAATAGCAACAAAAATTTATTTCAATTATTAAACGTTGATTTAGTTTAAATGAGTGTTCTACATATTTCTAAAGGCTTATCTCAATAACTCTACATTCTCTAAAATAAATTCAAACATGAAACTAATAGAATACATGAGAGATAAATTTTCAAATATCAGGTAATTTTAAAACGTTAATATAGAAATAAAGTGAAATCGATTTTTTATAAGAATAATAGATGCTTAGAAGCCTTTTATTTGGATCTATTATATTAGTAAGGAAGACGGTATTTTATTGAATATTAATAAATAAGGAGAAGAGAGAGAGAGACGCTCTGTGAATATATTGGAATTTTATAAGCTCCTGCGCCTCCAATTGAATTAAGGAACCCCATTATTGGCAGTGAATACCTGGGCTGTTGAAGGAATGGTTATTCTATTTACAGCTAGAAAACTTGATTTTAAAATGAATAATGTAAAAATTTAATTTTCCTAGTAAATTTTTATTATATATTGTTCAATGTAGAACTAATCATTAGGTTGAAAATTGTTTCAATTTTCATGTTAGATGCCATTCTAACATGAAATTTATTATGGTTAAATTTAACATGTTGTCTAATGGATTGTTTTGGGTGATGGGAGGAATTGTTTGAATTGATTAATAGTTAACTTATATGTATATGTAATTTTACAATTAACTATATATACAGCATTTATATATATAGTTTATATAAGCATAAACACATACACATACAACTTTATTAAAACCACCGGTCTTATACAGATTCACTGCAGGAAAGAAGCATAGATGGAGCTCCTATACTCCATGCAGCGCGGAGCCTAACAGCCTCCAGGTCCGACACACGTCTACTGGCCACAGAATCCACCGTGCATAGGTTAGCGTATCACTGAAAAGACGAGTGTGGAATCAACCGCGTTTTAGTCTTCGCTTTAAGCATCCTATAATGTATATTCCTAACACAAATACAGGCTATATGAGAAAATCTGCCTAATAGAAAAGATATATATAATGATATGTGTTGGTTGAACGATATCTCGAGACTTCAAACAATTTTTTATATTTCATGACCTATTGTGGTATATATAGAAGATTGCCTACATCTATGGAATTGTGGTGTATATTTATTATAACAGTTGGAGGTTTGAGAGTTTTTTTTTCCTCATCCTTAATTCTCTTGTGATTTGCACACACACACACACACATATTTACTTATCGATTTTCATTATAAGAACAAAGATCAAAAACCTAAATAGGGAGGTAATATTAAATTTTGAAGTTTTCTAGTTCAATTATTTATTCACTTTCACTCGTAGACTATGATCCCACCTCAAATCTTTCCGTCTGTAGCTCCTTAAAAAATTTAATTGCCACGCCTCACGCTAACTTAAAAAAAAGGTGTAGTGACAGTGGCGTCAAATATAAATAATTCAAGCCTTATTACGTATTTAGAGGAATAGCAAAGTGAATCAGAATTTATATTAAAGAAGAAAAAAAATATTTCGAATAATTTCTCCGCAATTTTCCCATTTGTTGATTTATAAATACATGCTGGTTGAAAAGGTTTCCAACAAGGGTCTAAATATTCTATTTTATTTTATATATTTTTTTGTCCTTTGTTCATATAGATACAAGGGGCTCTCTTTATTAATTATACAGTAGAACCTGCCTAATTCGAACGTATTTAATTAAAAAATGTCTTTAATTAGAATATTTATCTTGGTCCCTAGTATATGGTTCCTTTCAATCAAAACGTTTTCCATTCGAATTTTTGGATAATTCGAAATTTTTTTTGGTCCCCAGTTAGACCCTAGGTTAAAGTTAATGAATAAATGAGCTTTAATAGTGTATACCTTTAACAAATATATTCTTTAAATGTTTTTCGTTCTCTCTATATATATATTATTTATAATTCTATTTATAAATATATTGAATAAATGCATTCATAATTCTATATGCACACAACACACAAAAAGGTATTCTAATATATCTCTAAATAATGTTAGCGCAATTTAAAATAAAATAATACCAAAAGAAAACAAAAACTAAGAGTTGAGATTTAAGACAAGAAACATCTAATTGAGGGAGCAACGAAGTTGCCAACAAAATTTCTTAATTACTTTACTTTCAAGTCATTTAAGTGCAATTAATTAAATTAGGTTTATAAAATGCCACAAGCAAATATAATGAAAGAAAACGGCACAAAATGTCAATATTTGTCTTATGCACCTGTAATTTTGCTTAGTATTTTATGAATTAAAACTTTCAATTCTAGGTAATAATTTATTGATAAAATTATTTTTTCGCAGTATATTAATTCAAAAATATTTATAAATAGAATGTAACTCTACCGAGAAATATTAGAATTTATTCAATTGTGACACATGTAAAGATATTTAATTAATTTAAATATAAATTATATGTAAATATAATAAAGTTAGATTAAGTTTGTTCAATTGGAATTATTTTTCTTAATTCATTCTGTTTCACGAATGTATTTACATGTTATTTTAGACTAGTTCTAAATGAAAATTTTTTGCTCTTAAACCTCTAAATTATTATTATTTTAATATATATTTTGTCCTAATTTTAACATTATCTTACAAATATTTATTTTTAAAATCATATTTACCTATTCAACTTTTATTTTATTTTGATGCAATAATTTATAAACAGACATTAATCTTTCCCGAAACTGATATATCGTAATTACATTGAAAATATTATATTATTGTAAATAAATTCAACAAATCATGAACAGACTGGTGAAAATACAATATTTTAATATGTATATTGTTCTCCCATTTGGTTTCCTGACCTGTATAATCCAAAAATCTATTTTTGATTGTAAAGAAGGCTGCAGGCATGCAGACTGATGCATAAACAGCTTTTCAAAAATTGGAATTCAGGTTTCAAATATTTTGGTGAAACATATTTTTGAAGAAGGCAGAGAGAATATTTATTAAATATTTTTTCTCAGAAGTCTTTCAAATTACAACTGTTATTTTATCAAATGATTCGCAAATTTTTCTTCACCAAATTTTGATATTCTCAAAAAAAAAAAAAAACACCACGAGTTAGAAAACTTTCTATTGAATAGGTTTTTATTATATAAGTATAAATATTTCAAAATAGATATTTTCTAATTTCAGAAAATTTCAATCGCGATTGAATGTAAAGACAATTAAAAAACTTTTAGAAACCTTCTATTAATATTTTCTGATTTATTCAAGATGATTATCTCTCTCTCTCTCTTTCTCTCTCTACGAATATTGTTAAAGAAAAATAAAATATAGAGTATCTTATAAGGTTTTAAATGATAAATATTCTGTAATTATATATTACGATGAACCTCTGGTTATACGGTAGTATCTGAAGTTTAATTTTGATAAATTAATTTTCGTTGTTAGTGTATTCTAAATTCTTATATTGTGTACCTATTTCCATTCTAACGCACATAAAATACACTGGTGTCCAAAAAATAAGAAACTTTTGTTTTTTAATGATATGTTTTAAAATAAACAACGCTAAAAGCTAAAAAGTAATTTAATTAGGTATTTTAAGTCGTAGAATTTATTTATCGCAACCATTCGATTCGGTAAAATTGAAAATATGCAAATTTTTGCTTGTCTTTATAAGTGTGCTATTTGACGTGTCGTTTACCCCATCTAAGAATTGTCCAATTATAATTTTATTTAATCCTTAGTTGATTATGAGTTTACGAAAAATGTCAGCAGATGATTTAAAATGGAGAGCTGTTGGAAGAATGGAGGCAGGGCAATCACAAGTTGAATTAGCAAAATGGCTAAATGTGATTAATCTGTGGTCAGCAAAATATGGAAACAGTTCATTGAGACAGGAACCATCAAAAGAAAAGAAGGTTCTGGTAGAAAAAGAAAAACAGCTACCTCTGAAGACCGTTATCTGGTCGTAACTGCCAAGCGCCATAGGGAGATGACAGCTATTCAATTTTCTGATGAACTCTCAAGTGCTACTGGAACGAGAATTTCAAGACAAACTGTTTACCGAAGGCTTCACGAAGGTGCTCTTTATGCAAGACGACCAATGGTCTGTATCCCTTTAACCTCTTGTCACAGGAGAGCCCGCTTGGAACATCACGCCTGGACTCATGATCAGTGGGCCAATGTTCTCTTCAGTGACTAGTCAAGATTTAGTTTAAACACAGATTCTCGACGAGTTTTCATCTGGAGGGAGCCTGGAACCCGCTATCATCCCAGTAACATCAGGGAAATAGGCAGTTTTAGAGGGGGCAGTCTCTTAGTCTGGGCTGGCATCAGTTCTAGCAGGCGCACACCCCTCCACATTTTTTCTGGGGGCACTTTAACTGCCCAAAGGTACAGGGACGAGGGCTCAAGGATCTTAGATAGGGATCTAAGACCTTATAGAGATCAAATTGGTCACAATTTAATTTTAATGGACGAAAATGCTCGTCCGCATAGGGCTAGGCTAGTCAATGAATATCTCCGGAGTGAGAATATTCGAAGGATGGATTGGCCAGCCAGATCTCCGGACCTGAATCCAATAGAGCATGTGTGGAATGCTCTAGGGAGGCGTATTGGAGCTCATCACCCCTCTCCCAGAACCCTCGTTGAGCTAAGAACTGCTCTATTGGAGGAGTGGGGTTTACTACCCCTGGACCTCCTCCAAAGCCTGGTAAACAGTATGAGGGCTCGCTGTGAGACCTTGATAGCTGTTAGAGGTGATCATACTCCCTATTGATATATTATTTCTTTAAGATCTGGAACCTTAGCTTTGGGTATGTTGGTAATAATTTGCATATTTCATAATTTTAAATATTTTTATTTTATTTTCATATAGCTAGTCAAATTCTCCATAGTTTAAACTATTTGTATACTAAATTTTATATTTTTTAATAAATTATCTTTTGAGAAATTTCAATATTGGTTAAGTTTCTTATTTTTTGGACACCAGTGTATTTATATGGCATGTATGATTTGAGATAGGTAAGCAAGTGACACAAGAGGATAGCTCTTTTTTTTGACTTATATACATGTATGATGATGATAAATGAATAAATAAATAACAAGTCAATGACAACAATACTGTGTTGTCAATACACAATACTTCTCTCCTTTCTAAGACAAGTGACAGTCTTTGAGGTAACTAGGAAGCCAAATATTTCGTCAGGATCTATCCCGAGGTCCCCTTAATGGATGGTTGGTGGCTCTTAAGAACTACTGTTTGGTAGATTTTCCAACTGAGCTGAGCCCTCGTCCTCATTATTGTTATGCTCAATTGATGGAACTTCTACCCGAGATTACCCCTCTTAAAATCCTGTTCTTACTTTATTGCTATTGGCCTCAGTTGATCTATGTGTCCTTGTGTCTCCTGACCCATTCACATTCAGTATATCGTAATTCCTGAAGTCAGTGGCTCGGATTACTGTTCCTTGAAGCCACTTGTCCCGGCTATTATAGCTCCTATAATAACATTTGAATTCTGTTCAAACTCTCGTGTAGCACTCCTGGGTCCAACCCGGTCCTCGTAATCTCTCTGTGGCTGTACAATTGATATGATTCGCACGATATCCACTTTGATAACTGGTTCGTCAAACCAGTTTCTTCCAATTAGACTTGGACCTATACCCGTGACATCTAGCAAGGAAGGTTTTGCTTTTTTATTCTCAAATTGCACATTTGCTAAAAATGAACCTTTAATCTGGAGTCCTTCTTAATCCCACTTCTTGAAAGCTATGTTCTCCTTGACTAATCTTTTATTTTTCATAGAGCTTTGAAATTTCTCTCCGATATTATAGATCTGCTAGTGCAGGAGTCAATTTCTTTATTAGGTTTCTTTGATTAAGGCGCACACACACACAATTTCAAGTGCATGCTATTATCATAACTTCTCTCGGGAATAAAGCCGATATTCACTCTCTCCTGATCAATCGAATGTATCTTTTCCCTTTTTCCTCTAGCAGATGGTTTCTACATGTTCTTATTTTCCACAAGCATAACACTATGTATTCTTAAAGAAACATCTTTATTGAGTGTGTTTTTTTTTTCCACAATGTTTGCAAGTAAACTTCCAAGTTTTAACATTTAGATCATATTTATTTTTCTCCTTTACAAGAAACAGCTTTTCTCGATTACTCATTGTAGCCACATCTTTAGATGCCATTACGGAGCAATATTTTGCGCTCTTTCAAAACTTAGCTCAGATACTGTTAAAAGTCTTTCTTGCAAATTTGCATAATCAACTCCGTAGACTAAGGTATTCCTTAGTCGATCATCTATGTCTGCAAATTCACAATTTCGACTCAACATTTTCTATGTCGCAATAAATTCAGATATTGATTTGACTCATCAAATTATTGTTTCCTCCAATGGAAATTAAATATTTCCATGATGTTATTTGGCTTGGGATTGAAATGAGATTTTGCCAGTTGAACGATTTCTGCATATTTAAGTTTGCAGCAACAATAGATTTAATCAGATCAAATGTCGAGGCACTGCAAACAGTCAGAAATATCTCCTTTCTTTTTCCTTCTTTTAGAATATCATTTGCTTTGAAAAGGTATCCCAATCGTTCAATATAACTATCAAAAGAGTATCTTGAATTTCTGAAAATCATATGGTTCAATTGCGTTCATCAATGCCATCAATTGAATAATTTTTAAATTTTCTTTATACAAATCAAATCTCTTTTGCAAATATGCAAATTTTTATATATTAGACTTAGGATACAAATTAGAAAAAATATATAAACGAAATATAACTTTAATGATACAAATGCGTATATTACGGCTTAGTTGAGTTCGTCCTTGTCGCTAATGTTATATCCTCGATGGCATGAGGGATTTGAGAGGTAAGCAAGATGATGGCCCTTCATTTATTCTAACTTATATACACGTTTAATCATGATTTTATTTTATTTGACATATCTGACGCGATATCCCAGCATGGGATAATTGCCCCTAAATACATTTTAGCAACCTATATACAATTAATTTTATATACATTTCAATAACAGGACTAAAAAAACGATTTAAAACTGGAAGGTTGGTTTTCTCAAACAGAAAAGAAAATCTGAAATGAAATTACAAAATTACATAGGGGTCTTTGTTATATACAAATTCGCACATTGCTTCAATGGGATGAAAATGATTACTTCTGTAGCTGAGAAAGATTGGGCATTCTATTGATAAATGTATTGAGTTTTGGTTTTCTTTAAAACAGAAGCAGCTAGGATCATCCGTTGCCCCGATTTTCGACAGAAATTACCATGATCAATGATGAAATGTGAGTTATAAAAATTTGAACGAAAATTATGATGATTAGGTCAATGACAATTAGATAAATAAGTTAAACTCTAAATGTATATAATATAAAAGGATTTAAAAGCGCGAATGCCTCTTTTATACATAAAACGAACTTCTACTGTCCTTACTGCGATGAAAAAATATATTGGGAGGGCTTGGCTCATCAGTGGTGAACCCTCCCAGCGGTTTCGCCAATTTAATCCACCAGACCGTTTCTCAGAGCTCTATTACTGTATTGGATCATTCTGCTTTTATATGCTACACTGAAGGATGGAACCTTAGAAATGGTTTTCAAGTAAACTATGGACATAAGCTTATAGGACAGTAGAATTACATTCAAACATTTGCTTCGAGCAATGCTCTTCAGCAAACTATAAAGACAAGGTCAGTTAGGAATAAATTAACACAAATCAATAACACGCCATCTATACATATAATATAAAATGATTTAAAAGCGCGAATGCCTCTTTTATACATAAAACGAACTTCTACTGTCCTTACTGCGATGAAAAAATATATTGTAACAATATAGTTGACTAGATACGAGTGTCAACTATCCGAAGTGAGGTGAATGACGACATGTGATATGTGGCAGGGGGCAGTGATGTGTCGATCGGTCCAAGGTTCCCCACCGAACCTCCCACCCGTGTGATGTTCTACAACAGCACGGGGGCAGCTGTACCCTGTGTGGCCCGTGGTACACCTGAACCCTCAGTGACCTGGCGTGGAGAAGACGGTGAAATCCCTGCATTCAGAGGACTTGTTGGTGTTCGAGGCTCCGACGGCGCTCTTGTATTCTCACCTTTCAGCCCTGATCTGTACCGTCGGGAGGTGCACTCGGCGGTGTACCGATGTATCGCCTCCAACCGAGCCGGCGCCGTGGCTAGCCGTGATGTGATGGTCCGTGCAGGTAAGAGCTTCTTTCAAACACGAATTTTACAATTAGCTCTTTTTTATTAACGATTGAATTAATATAATTTTTTTGCGCACTATAGAATTTTATTTTCAATAAATCCCGCTCTTCTGCGGTTTATTCATTTCTATTTGATGTAAATATCAGAAGAAAACTTAATTTATCAAAGTAAATATTCATTGATATGTAGAAAAGTAATATTCTAAGAAGGTTTATCTGAAGAGATTCTAAAATGAATACCTTCATAACATTTTTACCTTATAACTTTAATGATAAACAAATGAGTTTGCTATACTTGTATGCACAAATTCAATATAGTGACTATAAATGAAGCTATTTTCAATTACAATAGGGAGGATAATATTACTTTTATGATTTATTTTTCAATTCTATGTTGAGGACTAAACATAGCTTTATTATCGTCCATTTAAAGTTGAAAATCACTATTGATAGTTAAAAAGTTGTCATTGATTAAACCTTATTCAAAATATCAAATAAAATTACACAGAAACCATGGATTCATATCCAAGCGCAGAATAATCTAAAATAATTCTACAGCGACATGCTAGATTTACAAGACGTGAGCGCTAAGAGGGTTTGCAAGTTATGAGATTGTATCTCATACTATTTTTCATAATATCATCAATAGAGTAGTTTTCTAAAAATATTCTTATAATTGAATAAGGAACATAAATATGTACTGATTCTAAATATATTAACATAATAGATATTTGTGTAAATAAAGTTATTTATTCATATTCTGAGCATCACAAATGGAATATTTTTGTTAAAAGTTCATACAGAAGGATGAAAAACGCTAATTTGTCATGTGCTTAAAATAAATATTTTTAGAATATTTCAAGCTCAAATTCAATTTTTATTACACTGCATTACCCCGAAAGCCGATGTTTCTAGCCGTCTTAATAATCTTATCAATGTCACTTCAAAAATCATAGGTATATTCAACACTAACCGGTACCTTGAAACATTTAATAAGAAAAAAAAACGCCTTAAAGTGTGAAATTGTACAGGGATCAGGTAGGTACATATTACATATATGAAAATGGCATCTTCGTGCGACTTCAAGTTTCTGAGGGCAAAAGACACCTTGCAGAAAGGATATTCGACCAATATTCTGAAATGATTAAAATAATTTATTAGTTGTGTGTGTGCCATCAGCAATTTATAGTTCCGCGATCATAAGCTTCCTTTCTATTAAAAGTAAATTTCAATAAATTAAAAAAATATCATAATTTTGGATGAGACATTTGAAAATAAACAAAATAGATAGAAACATATTTTCATAGTTCCATTGATCCACATAAAATGTCAACACCATTTCGAAATTAATTGAATCAGAAATTCTTTAAAACATGGTATTCATTACCACATATAACAGAGATAATAAATTAAATAATTTGTGTTAAAAACTATTAAATATTATTTGAGCGTGAACAATGAGACATCAGTTTCTGAAATATTATCCCAAAAATAAAATTATCTGTTAACAACAGTATTGAAAATTTAATAAATTTTCTGAAATACAGAAGTATTTTAATCATGAATACAATCGTTTTTTCATTTAAAGAGCTGTTTTGTTGAATTGAACTTATTCACACAATACCACCAACATAATTACAATCCCCTTCATTTACCCATAGTTCCTATTTACATAGAGATCATCCAGGTCGTTAATTCATGTTAATCCTCAGTAGGAAGATCTACAGCGCAGAGAGAGCTCATTTTACCTATTTGTGTAACTAAACATAAGGTTTCTTGTACCTGACATCAAATATAAAATTAGTTAGATATAATGTTTGTCTAAGACGTGTGAAAGTGCGTTTATAGAATGTACAGATGAAAGAATTATGCACGTGCAAGACATATATTCATAAATAAACATGAATTTATCATGTATTGAGAAATATATATATATAATTGTGTGTATTTGCAAGACATATATTAAGAAAAACACGAATATTCCATAAAATTAGAAAGATACAAACCATGTTTTGACGTCTTCTTGATATATGCGAAATAGAAAGAGGATAACGATTTTTTTTTACATATGAGTTAATATTTATATAAAATTACGATTTCAATTTTTTTTTCAAAACAATATTGGATTGAATTAAATATTTATTATCTAAAGATTAAATAGAGATGGCTCTATTTATAGATCGATTATGAGTTATTGTAACGAGATTTGTCATATATTCAAAATAGGTATTGATAGTAATGTACAAAATAGTGTAGATGAAATCCTTGTTTATTTTCCTTAGCTAAATATGTTAAAAATATTAATATAATGAAGGCCACTATTGATTAATATTGTAACTTATCAACCTTGCTGCAAAGAAAGACTAAATTCTACTCAATATCAAATACTTCTTTGGGCGATCAGAGCCTACAAAACTACATCCTCCAACTGTGTCCATAGTCTTGTGAACATCCCCCTTCTCACAGATTATATTGAATCTGAAATTATTAAATATGATTTGGCTCATCTTTCGATGGAGGATCAAAATGCTTTTAGACCGCATTCCCCGAGTATAATTGGTTCATTTTTAAGTGCAAAAATGGATGAATTATTTCTAAAAACAAATGAAACATTCCAAAGCTTTTTCCCGTTTGGAATTCCAACATTTTTCCGTTCGAATTTTTATAATGCTCAGTTTACAACGAACCATGGAAATTTTAAGGGATTTTTATCAAAAATTGGAGCGGTTGAGGACTCTAGCTATCATTGTGGCAACGAATTCCAGGATTCAAGACACCTACTGCTGGAATATCCACTCTTTTCTAGCGCTAGACAACAGACAATATATAATGTTGTAGATCTATATCAATTTGTAAATAGCAGAGAGAATTATCATAGGTTCAACTATTTTTGTAAATATATTTATGATTGTCTTTCGGGCCTGAAAGGTTCAGGTTCCTAATATAATTATTTTTTCTCTTTTTATTTTTAATTCCTTTTCTTGTATAATATGTTTCTAACTGTTTCTGTTTTAAATAAAAATGTAAATCGACGCAATTATCCCTAGCCGGGATATCGCGTTTTGTGTGTTGAAATAAACCTTCCTTTTTATAACTTAAAATAATATCTATAAATTTATCTCTAGTCGAATTAATATTATTTCGGGTTGTAAAAAAGTTCGTTTGGTTTTATCCGACAATTTTATTTAGACAAAAAAATATTATTTATAACAATAAATAAACAATTATGTATTCTGCGTTATTATTTACGACCTCCTCCCAGCGTTCGACTAGTTTGTTGATGCCGTTCCGCCAAAAATCACCCGGTCTGGTGTCGAAGAAGTTGTTGAGCCAGGTTTTGAGGTCCTCTTCATCATCGAAGGTATTACCTCTCATATGGTTTGACATGGAGCGGAAAAGGTGGTAATCGGTTGGTGCAAGATCCGGAGAGTACGGCGGGTGTTGAAGGCTCATTAAAGTATAAACCCTCGATAAATAAATATCATGGAATAATAATTCAGTTTAAACAAATAAGCTTTTATAAATAATTATTTTATATCATCATTTTATATATACACAAATTACTAATTAAACACGTTAACTAATTGCTTTTTCATAAATTATTAAATCAATTAAAAACCAAATTTAAATTATTAAAAATCGATCGAACTAATTAATTGAATTCGTTAATTCTAAATTTATCTCAAATACGTTGCTCAGATTAATTCACTTCATCAGCATATAGTTTATTGGTATCAAAAGTATAATAAATATATATAGTTTATAATTTGAAATCTGAAATATATATTTTTGATGTTTGAAAATTGGTTTCTGAAACTTTATATGTATCGTCACAAAAATCCATTGAAGCTATTTAATTTGTTATGAATATTAATTTATTATTAATAGTGAATATTTAACTAATTGGAAAGACTAGTCTAATTGGAATGATAGTTTCAATTAACTCTCAGCCTATTTATAAATAATTGTAAATATTTAGTGAAAATATGTTACCATTAGAGAAAGGATGTTTAGTTTACTTCAAGTTTAATATTTATTCAAGAGATAAAGAGTTATAATATTGAAATTAAAAAGGGGGCAATAATATTTGATGCTCTTTTATTTCATCACTACAAACCTTTTAATTTGATAGTAAAAAGGCATATATTGGATTGTATGAAATATTTATTTGCCAATATTTCGGCTGGCCGAACGCCAACCTTTATCGAGGCGTTACATTTTTGTATACACAAACTCGGCCACCCGAAATATAAAGAAAATAAATATTTTATTCAATCCAATATATGTCTTTTTACCATCTAATGATTTAAGTATGGATTGCTCTATTTTCAAAACCTTTTAATATTTTGATAGTTTACCTGAATGTGGCTAGAGGTGGACTTCATCGTTGAGTTTGAGAGACAAAGGGGAATTATTTTAATTTAGAGTGGATTAGTCTTAAGATTGGTGCGTCCAAAATATTTGAAGGTATTCCATCGAGAGCCATAGTCTGATGCATTGAGCAAGAAACATATATAATGATTAGATCATTTATATTTGTAGAATATGACTAAAATATTAGTTTCACATTAGTCAAATATTCGCTCTATTAATTACCGATATTTCGACTCGCTCTCCAATTTTCAAGTATATCTATACCTACTTTTCTAGATCATGTTGTTCATCCATTAACGAACGCTCTATGCGCCTTTAAATATAAATATAAATTCATATTTATTACCCATTTCATATGTAATTATCACCAAACAGCCTTGAGTAAAAAACATTACAAAAAGGACAAAAAGTCTCTATTAAGGACACCAAAAAGGAGTAAAAATAACAATTATTTTGCGCCTATTGTCTCTTTACCAATATTTGTGAAAAGCTATTTAATTGGGTTTGCTTTTGATTACTTTCACCAGTATAACATATAGCGAATTGTTTTCATAACCGATCTTTTGAGAATAAAGACATTTCACCCTTGAAGATAATTCTCAGTAAAACTCTGTATCGTTGTAAAGATAAAAATAAAGATGAATTATATATACTCTTGTGAAAATATTGAAAGTATTCTTTTTATTATTTCACAAATTTCAATATAATATATTATATACATATTTTTGTTACAGTAATAGCAGTCACATAAATCTCATATTTCATAAAATGTAGTTTGCCTAAAATATAGCTATCCTAAAATATGTATATAAAATATGAGTAACAAAAATGAACTAAATATATATATATTTTAGATATTATTTGCCTATATAATTCATATATATATATATATATTTCTCTCTTATCACATATATTAAATGTATACATTTCGACCTTCTGATTGTATTTGAATCTAACATGAACGTACATTTTTATCAAACGATGTGCATTAATGTTTGTAATAAGTTTAAATTCCAAAACGGCCTTTTGCATATAAATAAAATAGTGTTGATAAATATAAATATTTAAATATTCCTTTTTTTAATATCTCCAAATTTAGGTAGGTTATTACAGCCCTTATAGGACAATAAAAATATAGGTAAAATGTATTTCCTTTTTTAATGTCTTTATATATAAATAAAATTATTTTATATCTCTATTAAAGAGAGAATATAGAAAACATATGCCTTTCTTTCTCTTACATTAGCTTGTATTTAATTATTGGGAAAACCAATCTCTTAGCCTATTCCTTTTTCCACCCTGCATATGACGCGTAAAGGCCGAAGCTTCGCTTGTAGGTTTTAAAAAATAAATATATTTTATCTAATTATTTATCAAATGTATATTGGAAACCAATCTCTTAATTTTTAAATTTGATAACAAATATTTTTATAGCTCACATTTATCTTAATGGTATTATATATAATAACAAGCTATTATCTTCATATATATATATATAAAGATAATAACAAGCTAATTCTGCATTATATATAATACCATTAAGATAAATGTGAGCTATATTTGTTATCAAATTATTAGATAGTAAAAAGGCATATATTGGTTGAATACAAGTTTTATTTGCCAATAGTTCGGCTGTCTGAACGCCAACCTTTATCGAGGCATTACAATTTTGTATATCTTCATATATTTCCTTTTATATACATTTTTGTATACACAAACACACACAAAAAAAAATGTAATGCCTCGATAAAGGTTGACGTTCAGCCAGCCGAAATATTGGCAAATAAATATTTTATTCAATCCAATATATGCCTTTTTACTATCTAATGATTTAAGTATGGATTGCTCTATTTTCAAAACAATATATATATATATATATATATTAGCGCGCCATCTGTTATGAAAATTCGAAACTATTATAGAGGCGTATGATTCTTTTGAAATTTAAACATTTTACCATTGCAGTAAGAGCAGTAGAAATTGTTTAATTCTCAAAAGAATCATACAAGTCTATAATAGTTTCGATTTTTCATATATATATATATATAAACTAAATTAAAAAATAGTTTCTCAACATTTTTATTTGAAGGATTAAAAAAGAAACTTGCTATGGGAATTTGAAAGGTTCTTTGTATCCCTCAGTCCTCATGAAGAACTAATTTGTATGGTGAATTGTAGAGGGCTCAACTTAATTTCCATTAAAATGAGTTCTTTAGAAATCTCTTTTCTCCTCTATTCATAGCTTGATAGAATAATAGCCTAGATTTCCCATAAACATTTTAATGAGTCTGCATCTTCATTTTTTCTTATATACAAGTATATATATTTTTTCAAATTACATCAATTCAATTAATATATGAATATTCATATATTTCATATATCGGTAGACACACAAATGTGAATATATTTGAATGTAATTTGATATTTTATAATTTAATTATTAAATTAGAGTTATATCGTAATAAACTATGTTGTCAGTATAGCAAATTATAGCTGAAGAAAATTATACTAATGAATATAAATTAAGGAAAGTGGAAAATAGGTAGAAATAATCTATATTTGAAGTGCCAAAATATTGTATGTTATAATATTGTATATTATAGTAAGATATAATTGTATAATATGAATACATTTCCTTATTGAATAAGAAATGCCCCAGATTTGATATAGTTCTAATTGATTTAGTTTTTGAAGTTCCAAAATATTGTATGTTATAATATTGTATATTATAGTAAGATATAATTGAATAAGAAATGCTCGAGATTTGATATAGTTCCAATTGATATAGTTTTTTGAAGTTACAAAATATTGTATGTTATAATATTGTATATTATAGTTAGATATAATTGAATAAGAAATGCTCGAGATTTGATATAGTTCCAATTGATATAGTTTTTGAAGTTACAAAATATTGTATGTTATAATGTGGTATATTATAGTAAGATATAATTGAATAAGAAATGCTCGAGATTTGATATAGTTCCAATTGATATAGTTTTTTGAAGTTCCAAAATATTGTATGTTATAATATTGTATATTATAGTAAGATATAATTGAATAAGAAATGCTCGAGATTTGATATAGTTCCAATTGATATAGTTTTTTGAAGTTACAAAATATTGTATGTTATAATATTGTATATTATAGTAAGATATGATTGAATAAGAAATGCTCGAGATTTGATATAGTTCCAATTGATATAGTTTTTGAAGTTACAAAATATTGTATGTTATAATATTGTATATTATAGTTAGATATAATTGAATAAGAAATGCTCGAGATTTGATATAGTTCCAATTGATATAGTTTTTGAAGTTACAAAATATTGTATGTTATAATATTGTATATTATAGTAAGATATAATTGAATAAGAAATGCTCGAGATTTGATATAGTTCCAATTGATTTAGTTTTTTGAAGTGCCAAAATATTGTATGTTATAATGTGGTATATTATAGTAAGATATAATTGAATAAGAAATGCTCGAGATTTGATATAGTTTCAATTGATATAGTTTTTTGAAGTTACAAAATATTGTATATTAATACAATATATAATTGTATATTTGAGTAATAGTTACCTATAAATTATTTGCAAATTAAAGAATAAATAATTTTAAGCTAAAGAGTGTCTTTTTCAAATAATTGTATATCAAGAACAGATCTCCTTAGCGAATAAGAATTGCTCAAAATTTGATAGAGTTACAATCAGATATAGTATTTGAAGTTCCAAAATATTGTATGTTATAATATTATATATTATAGTAAGATATAATTGTATAACATTTACAAATTTATTTAGTGAATAAGAAAAACTCGAGGTTTGATATAATGCATATGGAATAAACACAATTCAGGGAGAATATCAACTACATATAGGACGACGATCTTACAAGATTTCGGGCAAGACACTCTATAACAGGTACAAAATGACACAATGTGAATGGTTTATATGCACTTCAATATTTTTACATAATTCTAAATATAAAAAGGCTCTTCTCCCCGACTTGTGTTTACATCTTCTATTGCCAATAGAGAGGTTAATGGTGTCTCAGTTCTTATTAATATTTAGAATTATAAAACGAATGTGTGTAGGAACGCTAAATTAAGACGCGAATGTGTTTCTTTTCACAAATAAATCAAACTTCTACTATTTTTACTGAGATATATCTCAGTAAGGAAAGTAGAAGTTTGATTTATTTGTGAAAAAAATCGCATCTTAATGTCTTCATTAGTTATACATAGATGGCGCGTTATTCCTTTGTATTAATTCAGAATTATGTAAAAATATAATAATAATTTGTCAAAACCCATTGTCACTCGTGTCATTTTGTATTCGTAGAAGGGCGTTTTTTCCATAAGCTTGTACGATGATTGTCTTATATGAAGAATATTTCTCCCCGTGTTTCTTTTCCTATAGCAAATAGAAAGTTTATCGTTATCTAAATAGTGCATCCTCCCATTATTTTATCACACACACACACAAGCCTTTTTATTGGGGCATCCAGCCCTATACATGATTCCACTCTACAGGACTTAGCAAAGGAAGATGTTTCAAAAGTAAAAACTAGAATACAAGAGGTAATAAGGAAAAAGAAAAGAGAGAAGAAAGAAAAAAAAAACAAACAAAAAGAAATATACCCATATATACAAAAAATAAACATACAGAGCAAAAGGAACCATACATGATTAAATATTTAAATTAAAGTACCAATGTTTAGGATATGTCAAGGCTAGGATATCATTGAGAGGGCTAGTGTGGAATCAGCCGCGTTCAATCTTCGCCTTCTTCCTCCAAGCAAACCACGACATTCGGCGAATCCATTATTCTCCAACGGACATTGACTGCGGCCTTGTAGAATTTATATAAACCGAGGGAGAGACCCTGATCAACCATTAATGTGTTCATCCATTATTTTATCATTGCAGTAATGGCAGTAGAAAATTTACTTTTTAAAAGAATCATACGCATCAAAAAGAGTTCAAAGTTTTCATAACACATGGCGCGCTATTGTATCATATTGCCACAAGGAAAATTAGGAAGGACAAACTTCAGGTTAACACGGCAATTTATTTAAGGTAAGAAAAAAACTATGAGTGATAAACAAAAGACAAGCAAATGGTGGAATTTTACCGAGTAGCAAGATATAAACATAAAAAAAAAGAATACTCTGTTAATAAAATAATGAATACTTTGCTACAATATTAATAGTGTATGTGGTCAAATTTATATTAACTAGCTATATATGATTATATACTGTGACTATTCATTTGATAATGATATGAGAGCAACGGGTTTCAGCTATTTAAACCGTGGTTAAAATTTCTGGGGAATTTCGCGAACGATTGTAAATGCATGGAGCGTCTGATACATTACCCCCTCTCTCTTTTATTACAGCTGTCTTGCGGTCTTTGAGCTTGAGCTTGTCAGAAAGCCCCCCCCCCCTCCCTCAACAAAATTAGTATAATCACTATTGATATTCAAATTATTTCTTTATCGGGATAATTGCATTCATAGTCATGAGTTAATGTAATATGATATTTGAGGTTACAATTCAAATTTTTATCCTTATGGATGATTATGGAATTTACTTGCATGATAGTATTTTTTCTATACATCATTTGAATTTCTATTTATGATTTAGGGTAAATTTGTAAATGAAACACAATTATAAAATTATTTAATGTATATTTCCTAGATAAAACCACTCTATAAAGATGACCACCAGATTTCGCGGCTTTAGATTATATAAACCCATTGTTGGTTGTTTCCCGTTGGCCGGCTCAAATATTTCTGTAGGTATGTAAATACGTGAACTTTTATTTTATTTATTTTTCACTACTTAGTTAAGGCAGTACTTTTCTTTATGTAATTTATATTTCATAAGCTCAATTAAAACAAACTAGCAAATAATAATTTATCTAGCATCTCAAAAATAGTATAGTAAGCCGACAAATTTATCATAACATATGTATATAGCTTGAGTAATCATTATTATTTGAATATATATAAATGAATTGTAAAATTTCAGAAATTAAATATTAAATTAGAGTTATATCGTAATAAAATATGTTGTCAGTATAGCATAATATAGCTGAAATAAAGAAAATTATTATATATATATATATATATATTCATTTATTTATTTTCAAATAAGAGAGATATGGAAAAAAGGCCTCTTTCGATAATGCAACTAAATGTAGCTGATGAGGCAGAAATTACTCTTACCTTTGTTATGTACTTCTTATCTATTACATTTTTCTCTTTGTTCCAGAAATATATCAAATAATATATACAAAGACTTATAAGTTCGTATATACATATATAACAGAATTATGACTTAAAATGAGATACAATCACATAATAAATATTATACAACACACACATTTAATATAAGATAATAATGCGCCTTCTATATCAAGTAAAAGGAAATATTAAAATGCGAATGTCTTATTTACACATGAATCAAATTTCTACTGTCCTTACTATGATGAAAAAAATATTGGGAGAGCTTGGATGATCAGTGTTAAACCCTTCCATAGGTTTCAACGATTTAATCTACCAGAGCGCTTCTTTAGAGCTCTAATATTGTATTGGATCATTCTGCTTTTATATGCTACACTGAAGGATGGAATCTTAGAAATTATATATAAGCAAACTATGGATATAAGCTTTTAGGATTGTATAATTACATATGAATATTTGCATCGAGCAATGCTCTTCCTCAAACAATAAGGACGAGTTAGGAATAAATTAATATAAAGCAATCTAGAGCATCTATATATAGCAAATTAAAACATTGAGACGCAAATGTTTCTTTCACACCTGAATCAAACCTCTACTGTCCTTACATATATACAAGGTATGTCCCATAAGTTCCCGGACTGGGTCCATAAAAAAAAAGGTAAGATTTAAAAAAAAAAAAATTATTAAAATTTTTCAAAGTAATCCCCCCTTGCTTCAACGCACCAGCGCCATCGTTTCTCCCAATTGTCGAAACAGTTTTTAATGCTCTTCAATGCCAGCAGCGATTTTTCTATTATGTTTTCCCTGGTGTCAAAATGTCTTCCTTTTAGAACTGCTTTGAGTTTGGGGAACAGGAAAAAGTCATTTGGTGCGATGTCTGGGGAATAGGGTGGTTGAGGTAGGATTTCTGTCCCGTTTTTCGCCAAAAAACTCGTCACCAAGTGCGCTGTGTGAGGGCGGGCATTGTCACGGTGTAGGATCCAGTCACCATTAGTCCATTTTTCTGGCCTTTTTTTTTTTCGAATCGCTCCCCTTAGACGGCGAAGAATGCTCCTTAATAACTGTTTGGCCTGCAGGAAGATACTCGTGATGAACAATGCCCTTGTTATCCAAAAAAGCGACCAGCAACACCTTGTTTCTGGATTTCAATATCCTGGATTTTTTGGGTCTAGGCTCACCCTGACCTCTCCACTTGGCAGATTGACGCTTGGTTTCAGGGTCATAGCCATAGACCCATGTCTCATCGCCTGTGATTATCTTGTCTTTCCATTCCGGATCCGTTCTTGTCATTTTAAACATGTCTTCACAGGTTGCAAGCCGACACAGATTTTGCTCATTAGTGAGGAATCTTGGATTGCATTTTGCAGGAGTCTTTTTGAGCTTCAAATCTTCGGTTACGATCTTTCCAATCGTTGTTTTAGAGATGCCTGTGTCTTGCTCTAGCTCCAGCAAAGTGGTAGAGGATTTTCTTCTATCAAATCGGTGATTTTTTTGCACATTTTATCAGTACTTTGAAATTTTGGGCGTCCTTGACGAGGAGCATCTTCAATGGAAATTCGGCCAGCTTTAAATCTAGAATGCCATTCAAAAACAGTTGTTTTCTTTGGGGCGTCATTGGGAATGCTTTATTAAGCATTTCAAAAGTTTCGGTTGCTAATATTTGAAGTTTCACACAAAATTCTATGCAAATCCTCTGCTTCAATTTTTTTCCATCGTGAAATCGCCGCAGGTCTAGGTGTGACCTGTAAATAAATTATAATTACCTTAGCGCGCGCGCACCTACCGACTCGATATTGGTACCACCGTGTTGCCAGATATTTCTCTATAATAAACAGTCAAATTTATTTACATTTTCCATTTATTTATTTTTTAATGGACCCAGTCCGGGAACTTATGGGACATACCTTGTATTTTAAATTATATTTTCGTTTATTGTACCTTTGAATTAAAATAAGATCTTTTGAGTATATTTATATAAAACATACTACCTAGATTTGTGAACGAAAAACCTTTTTTATTAAAATACTTTAATGAATTTCCTTCTTTATCAATTTATTTATGAATTAAATTGATAAAAAGGTAACAATTCAAAGAAAAAATATGAAGATTTTTTTTTACACACAGATCGAGGTATGCCTTTTTTGTATTTATAATTATAGCTTAGATACATTATTTATTCTATATATTATATTATCTATATTAGTTATAATATTATATGAAAAACCGTATTTGGATCTGCGAAAGATAACTATTACAAAATATTTGCTGGAATTGCTCCCTTTTCATCAATTTGGTTTATAAAATCTTTGCTCTGATCTTATGAATAAACTAGGATTAATGTGATATTTTGTGTCCAAATTAGTTACTTTTTAGAGAGAATAAACGGTTTAAATGTAATGTAGTTTAAAATTGTAATGCCTTGATAAAGGTTGGCGTTCAGCCAGCCGAAATAATGGCAAATAAATCTTTTATTCAATCTAATATATGCCTTTTCACTATCTAATTATAGGAATACATAATTGATTTTATTAAATATTTTCATTGAATTAAAATATTCAAAACAGAATTTTAGTTTTTAAATATTACACACACGAATTCAAAATTAAATTCATATTCAGTGATCGTGATTTCGAACACTATGGTTTTATTTTATTAGGCTTTTGAAATATAATATAATCATATATATATATAAAGTTATTTTGAGAGATAAGATATATACAAATTTGTAAAAATTCCCATCTACTGCATTTTAAAACCTACTATTAGGCACAAGCCTATTCGATAAAAATTGTAATTTCTAAAAATCCAGCCAAAGTAATTGTTTGCTATCAAATTGATACCCAAAAATACAATACTATAACCAGAGTTAAACCGTTCAATAAAATGTATTTGATCAATCGACCACATAAATTTGTACAGTAAAAAGGATACGAGGTCAAATATTGAAATAAAATTTATAGAAAATATTCTCCACGTATAAAAATCTAACAAAACCTTTCACAATCCATATTTTTTCTAGTAAAATATAAAATTGCATTTTCTTCATCAACTCTTAGTAAATTTGATTAACTTCAGGGTAAAAATCTTATTTCGCGAAAAGTTTCATTTTTAAAAATACATTACCTATACAGTAGCTCATTTAAATCAATATCTATAGGCTTTCAAAAAGTAATTTGATAATAAAATACAAAAAAACTTTATAAAAACTTGATAATACCAACTATAATATCAGAATATGTTTTACCTTTTATACCACTAAAGTTGAATATTGTGTTTATTTTTGTGTAATAAATTGATATTTGAATTTTTAATAAAATATATGTAATAATTCTCTTTAAAATTATGATCACACTATTTCCAATAAATGTTTTATCAAATAAGAAAAATTCACCGATTAAAAGAAATTAATCTGTCCATGAATTGAACATATATATACATACCAATATATATATACCAATTGTACGATTTACAACACTGATTTTGAATTTACGGAGAAAATATATAAAATTAAATAGCTATATTTATATATCAGAAAACGGATTATAACGCAAAAGACTAATTTAAAACAAAGGTAGAATTAATATGTATGTATGCTAAAATGACTGTAAAATTGAAATATATTCAACTGCCACCAACCAAGATTGAAAAACGACATGTTAATACTTTCTAATAACATGAAAATAGAGGTTGTCTGGCTCGCATTCTAAGTTCTTAGAATTATATAAACTTTGTCTATAGTAAATGTATTTTATTATCTCGATTTTTTGACAGAATTATTTTGTCTTCGTTAGAAACAGATAAAAATTAAAGCATTTGGCAAGGTGAACGTTAAAAGTTATTTTATTTTGAATACTCTCAAATAAAAATAAATATATATGCAAAACATATACTTCAGTGCATTTAATTTACTATTAAATATATTATACAATGAACTAAACATAATTTTAGAAAGTATTTCAATAATATAGCATAGGTTTACACTCTAAATTTGTAGTCAGTATGCTTAGGTAGGTATTTGTCCAATCTGTTTTCTCATAAGATTTTCCAGTTGAAGAGCACTTGTTGAGAAGGACCACTTGTGGTACTTAGTGATATAATACTTGCTTCTAGTTATTTTTACGATATTTTAAAGGCTTTCTGAATTCTCTTGAATATATCTTTATTACTACAACATTTATAATAAAGGAAAATTCCAAATTTGTAATCGCCAAATTATTTCCAGTTAAAAATCACTTGTTTAGCAAGATTTCTTGTTTAGTTAAATGATATAATATTGGCTTCAAGTTTATTAACAATATTTTAAATACTTTTTATACTCATATATTATATATTTTCTCATTGCAGTAAGAACAGTAAAAATGTTGATTTATTTGTGAAAAGAAACATTCGCGTCTTAATATCTTCATTCGTTTTAGACAGATGGCGCGTTATTGTTTGTATTAATTTATGCCTAACTGGCCTTGTCCTTATTGTTTTCGGAAGAGCATTGCTCGATGCAAATATAAGCTGAATGATCCAATACAGCATTAGAGCTCTAAAGAAGCTGTCTGGTAAATTAAATTGACAAAACGGCTGGGAGGGTTCACCACTGATGAGCCAAGCCCTTATATAATATATTCATCGCAGTAAGGACAGTAGAACTTTCATTTATGTCTTAATGTTTCATTTGTTATATATTTCTTCATTATTACAATACTTATATGACATACAAAATCTGTGAGCACCGATTATTTCATTATGAACGAACAAATAACAAATGCTAAACTTTCAGAAGTCTCTATTTAATGTAAAGCTAAGAAAGATATGTCATTGACATCTTTGTTAGCTTCAGATTAAGAAGACTCGCACGGAAACTCGGCTTGTTTTATTTTCGTTTACAATAAAATAATTGGCTCTCACTGAATTTTTTTGTCCCTTATTATAATAATTAGCGTCATTATAGAAATTTCTCAATACATGTCTTTGTATTATAAATTTGAATAGCGCGCTTAAAATAAAATTTTATTAATATACAACAAACACAGCAACAACAAAAGCCTTTATTGAGGACCTCTCGTCCTATAAAGGATTCGCCAGTTTACAGAGTAATTGAAGAGAAGAGAACTAAGAATACAGAGAGAAACCTATAAGTAGTAGGTAGAGTGTAGTATTTTCTACACTGTAACTATATACAACAGCAGCAACAAGCCTTTTACTGGAATCAAAGTCCCATACAGGATTCGTCATTCTAATCCTGACAAAGATTATTTACATATAATTATTTACATCAATTATATTATGTAAATAACTTCCTCTTCTCTTCAGCCGTCTTCCAAAATTAGAACAGCGCAAACGCTCCAGCTCTGTTTCTCACCACCTCATTCAACAGGAGCTCCAAAGAGAGTCCATCAAGGCCTATTTCACTGAGGAGCACTTCTCGTTCGTCTTTCAGCCCCATACATGAGAGTATTTTTATTAATATAGTTTAGATATAATTTTCTCTTTGAAAAATAGAGCAATGCATAAATAGATCTTCAATTAAAAAGACATATATTGGTTCAAAATTTAATATTTTCAACCAACTTTTCAGTTGGCTGAACGCCAACCTTTTTTCAAAGTATTGTAGCATATTAATGTTCGTAATGTTTTTTTGTTGTTTACGAACCTCAATATGTTATAATACCTTGAAAAGGTTTGGCCTTAAACTAAAATAGTGTTCAAATAAATTGTTTTTTAGAATAAATGCCTTTTTAATTAAAAATATAATTATCTCAAAAACAAATTAGGCATATCCTGATCACTAACATGAGCGTTTCTAGATGGCAGAGCGCCATCTAGTGGAACAGAAATTAACTGAACATTGATATAGCCTGTTCCTTGAAATTTGTCCAACCTATTTTCATTATAAATCAAGAAAAGCCAACTACGAAATTTTCAAAATATATTTTCATATAATTATCTCTATATCAAACGACGTAATATTTTAATATTCAACCTCCATATACAGATTTTCAATATATAAAAGCAAGACTTTGTAAAATTATATATTATATATAAAGTTATTTTTCTCTAAACATTTAATAATTTTATTTTACCTAATTACTTTTTCATAAATTAAAAAAACGCTTGGTGAAAAAATATCCTGTTAATTAGTTTTATCTGGGGAGAAAAATCAGCAAAAATTTATAATTTAATTATCAAAGATTTTGTTTTCGACTAATTTTTCAAAATGTTAACGTTAATAATTTTTTATATATTCAAAGTATGAAATTAAATAGTTGTGTCCAATTTACATTTTATAAATAAATTATATTTTATTGAAATTGATTTTATAATTAATAGCATTGATGCTGAAAATTAGCTGTGATTCAATTTTAAATTATAATATATGTAAATGAATCCATATGTGCTGATTTTTCTGTTTTTATTTTTAAGAATAAAAACTCGTGAATATCTAAATCTGAAAAACATTATAAAAAATAAAAAATAAGTAGGTCAGGTGTTGATATTAAAAATAAAGAAAGCTTTTCCTGACCAGGAGCACATGTACTTTACAAAAGGAATAGCACCATCTGGTGAAACAGAATTCAACCAAACATTGATTTAGCCTGTACCCTGATATTTGGCCAACCCAATATATAATTATTTGTAGGTTGTACACATACTCTACGCTAATGAGCGCCAACAGCGCGAAACGCTTTCGTGGATGACTTTTCTCGATTTATCAAGAATTCAAGTTGGCCAAATATCAGGGAACAGGTTAAATCAATGTTTGGTTGATTTCTGTTCCACCAGATGACGCTCTGCCTTCTGTAAGACACATGTGCTCCTGCTCAGGATATGCTTTCTATATTTTTAATATGTAAATATGTATATTTACTTCAGACAAATGGGAGGGTATGCAAATATAAGAGAATATATATAAATGGTTTGTGTGCTGAAATTTTCGTTGTATTGTCTAAATAAAGGTTTATCCTTTAAGGTGTGTAAGATTTTGAGGCATCCAATAAGAGAAACACTACAATATATATCAATAAAGTAGATTCATTTTCCACGGTTCCATTCATCAACCTCTTATAAGAGAATGATCATCATATTTATATGTACTTTATCTATTTACGAGAGGAACAATATTCCAATGTCTTTATTATTTGAATGTACTCCTGAATGTACATCCGCGAGCCACATGTGGTTCTTTGGATGTGAAGCTGCGTCTCTTTATATAGTTCAATACGTAAATATTATTTATGCGAGTACTATTTATTGTTGACAAGAAAATATTTTGTGGCTCTTTAAAAAACATTGAAATTTTGTAATATGTAGTTTTTGACTCTTCCAACTCAAAAGATTGCGTTATGATATTTTTCCCCCGTCTGATCTCCAATTTCCTGTTGGATGTTATTGTCAAATATTATTATTATTCTATGATTGTAATAATCTGTGACTTAAAATCTGTGGTGTCATGAATATATATATATATTGGTGAGAGTTAATAGAGAAGTGAATGGTTAGAGAGAGATGTCATTTTATTAGTAATGTTTACTTAGATATATTTAGTAATTAGTTTCGTATTTTTGTACCTTCAATAAAGAATATTTATATTTTAGAAGAGAAGTAATTATTGGGTTCCACCACTAACAGTTTCAACATGGTCCTATTTTCAACCAACAAATGGTCTATGGCACTCTAGGTCTCTTGGTATTTACATTTTAAATAATAATAATGATCCTTTTTCCAGAGCGCACGCAAGCACAAATGACACAAGAAATCAATTTTAAAATGCAAAGAAAAATGGCGAATAAAATGAAACCTTTTCAAAATATTTCTATAATATTTACATACGTAGCTGAAAAATCGTGTTTTTCTTACACTATTCACTTTAAGTAGGCCATCATTAAATATATATATATATATATATATATATATATTTATATATGTTTTATAAAAATTTTTTCAAATATATTTCATAGATTAAATGATTATGTTAAAACGTCCCTCAGAGGTCGCAGTTTTCACTATAAACTCTATTGTTGTTGTTTCCTGATGGCCGGCTAAAACCTTTGTAATTATTTGAAAAATCTTATATATTCCTTCACCTCAATTAAAGCTATTTTTGATAGATATTTTTATTAATATTATTTAATTATTACCAGGACTGCAGAAAAATATTACATACTCATTGATTTCAAGATCAAGCAAATGCTCGACAATATTCTCTATTCTCAAAATAATCAAGCAACAGCTAATAATTCTGTATATTCCGAAATATTCCAAAATCAGCACAAAATCTCACACACATTTTTTATAACATATATATATACTGAAACTAAGCGCTATTCTTTTGGCAGGAAGGTAGCCTTTGTCTAAAAAAAGGTAGTGGATTCTAAGTTGATTTTTTTATATTCAAATAAGGTTACACACCTATAAAAATTTATAACTTATATTATCTAAATTATATTTAAATTAATTTCATAATATCTAATACAATTTACCTTATAATTAGATCTCATATATTTGCATAATATATTAATGAATAACTACACATATTCTGCTTAGTTATTAAATACTACACTTCAATTAACTATTCTGAAAAAAAGGTCAAAGAAATTATATATTGCATATTATATTTTAATTTGAGTTTATATTATTTATAAAATTAATTTAACCGTTTTATTTGATATTAATAAAAATTAAAATGTATTAATCAAAATGAATATAAAATAGAAACACACATAAACACAAATATTCTATTGATGTTATGTGGCGTTCGGGCTGTTGTTGACACACATTAAAATGTTATAATACCTTGATAAAGGTTGGCGTTCAGTCAACTGTAATATTGATAAAATAAATTATATTTTGGTCAGATAAATGCCATTTCGGTTAAAAATACAAATATATCATAGAATATAAATATTTTATAATGATATAAGAATCAAAATAAATGGAATTTATTTTATTTAAAAATGGAAACTGTTAAATTAATTTTAAAATATAATAAATCAAATAAAAACAATATTATTTAAATATTTTTGGAGCTTTTTTTAGAATAAATAATTGGAGAGTATTATATTATAACTAAGCAGAGAAAGGTGTAGGTATTATTGAATATAATATGCAAATATATATGCAATTTTTGAGGTAAAACTTGTTAAACGTCGTTCTATAATAATTATCGCATTATATCGTATTTTAATTAGCATATAATAAGGTGAATAAATAATGTATAATAGGGATAGGAATGTTGTTTAAGAGAGATAGGAGAGATTGAGATTGAAACTGATTTATTACAACGTCTATATAAGATTAAATACAAAATTAAATAAATACGAATAAATATATGAATAAATAGATATGAATATATAAAATAATTAAGAAATATACGTATATATATATAATATATATTGAGGTTAATAAATAATGTATAATATGGGTAGAAATGTTGTTTAAGAGAGAGAGAGAGATAGAAGGAATTTGGGAGCATCTATCTACATAACTTAACGTAATCATCGTTAATTGACCTAATTAATGATTGTGTGCTTGATAATTAGGCTCCTCTCAGATATATATTTAGGCCTTCATTTGACATTGCACACATCAAGACACAATAATGGGATGTGGACACCTCAGATAACTACGTATCCCCAGATGCCCGTTACTTCCAGATAGGAGCGTTTTACTCCGATCTGGGCCTACGCGATAACCTCGCTTGGATTGAGTCTAGCGCCTCTCTACACCGACAAAATATATCTTCTGCTTTTTTTATACCTTACTTTTCTCATTTTTTCTTTCATAATTATTATATATAACATACAGGGTAGCTCATAATTCTCGAACCCTTTTATTTTTTAAATTAAAAATTAAAAGGCAAAATAGAATTAAAAAACACTAAAACTATTTTATTTTAGGTGGTTTTTAATTAAAAATATTTTTTTTCGGGACTTATAGGCAACCCTGTATATATTATTTCTACAATCCTATTTTCTCTATAGAGTTAATTTTAAAATATAAATTTAAAACCTAATTTGATTTTTAAATAAATAATGAATTTTCAAATAATTATGTAACAGGTTTAGTGAACAAATATATTTTTCAACAAAAGTAATTGATCTTTCTAGATTATATCAAATAAAATCATATTTTTATTTCTAATTGTTCGAAAATTTATACGATTCATACGTTTCAAGAAAAATAGGATAGTCTAATGAGAGTTGCATATTATTTGCTATAATATTTATAGTAAAGTAAACTTATTCCTTGAATCCTGATGTTTTCACTTTAAACGGATGAATCCTCTGCATCAAAATAGATCTCCATAGAACATTTCTATATAGACAATACTTAAAATTATACCGCATAAGTTTCTTTTCTACGAAAAATCAATATTTATTTTAAAGAGAAATATTTACTATTTCTAACTTTTTTTTGAATGAAGTATGAGAGGGTGAAAATATGAAGAGTAATGGCGAACGGGAAAAATAAAAGTGTCCAGGGGCGGGAATCGAACCCACAACCTTCTGCTTACCGGGCAGGTGCCATGTCCACTAGGCTACCCTGTACGTTATTTCTCCGTTCGTAAATAATACTTAAAGTAACTTATAATACATTATAAAGGACTGCGGCGTGTGATTATAAACAATACTTAAAATTATAACGCATAAGTTTCTTTTCTACGAAAAATCAATATTTATTTTAAAGAGAAATATTTACTATTTCTAACTTTTTTTTTGAATGAAGTATGAGAGGGTGAAAATATGAAGAGTAATGGCGAACGGGAAAATAAAAGTGTCCAGGGGCGGGAATCGAACCCACAACCTTCTGCTTACCGGAAAGGGTATTTACAAAAAAAAAAAAAAGTTTGAAATAGTAAATATTTCTCTTTAAAATAAATATTGATTTTTCATAGAAAAGAAACTTATGCGGTATAATTTTAAGTATTGTTTATAATCACACGCCGCAGTCCTTTATAATGTATTATAAGTTACTTTAAGTATTATTTACGAACGGAGAAATAACGTCCAGGGTAGCCTAGTGGACATGGCACCTGCCCGGTAAGCAGAAGGTTGTGGGTTCGATTCCCGCCCCTGGACACTTTTATTTTTACCGTTCGCCATTACTCTTCATATTTCCACCTTCTCATTCTTCATTCAAAAAAAAAAAGTTAGAAATAGTAAATATTTCTCTTTAAAATAAATATTGATTTTTCGTAGATAAGAAACTTATGCGGTATAATTTTAAGTATTGTTTATAATCACACGCCGCAGTCCTTTATAATGTATTTCTATATAGAATTAGTAGAGTAATTAAAAATTGAATTAGAAAGACGAAATAGCTAACAATAGATACAAGGGAGGATCAATAAATAAGGTGAATTATCTTATTTCTTAAAAATTAAAAAGGCAAAAATAATTTAAACCACAGAATATTAAAACATAACATTGAGAGACTATTTACGGTGTTCTGTTCTTTTTTCCCAGCTCCCTTGAAGGATTGCATCACGCTTGAACAACGTGCAGTTATCCGTTTCTTGAATGCAGAAGGTATTCAAACATCTCAAATATGCCAAAGAATGAAAAATATCTATGGTGAGTCTTGTTTGTCTCAAAAAAACATTTATAAATGGGTTAACGAGTTCAAAAATGAACGAATTCCACATTTCTTTAATTTGGACCAAAACCTTACCGTATTCGGGTTTCAAAGGCCGCATACATCATGTAAAACTGTATCTAAATTCATTACATTAGCTTTTGAAGTTTTAGAACATCCTGCATAGTCCAGACCTAGCCCCCTCTGACTATTTCCTTTTTGGACTACTAAAGAAGAAGTTAAAGGGAAAGCGATTTGACTCGGATGAAGATGTCCAGAAAGTGGTGCAAGATTTTTTTCACACGCTTCCTAAGAGTGCCTATAAAGAGGGTATTTACAAGTTGCCAGAACGATGGAGACGATGCATATAGAAAGCCAAGGTGATTATTTTGAATAAATCAAGTCCTAATTTTTAATATTGTTCTTATTTTTTAAAATGAATTATAATTCACCTTATTTATTGTTCCCACCTTGTATTAATAAAAAGTAATAATACAAACGCACTTAATTTTAAAACATTCTGGTGATAATTGAATATGAAAAGTTAAATATGAAGCAAAAAAAAAGGGAAAATTGAATAAATGCAATATATATATAACTACTAATACACATGAATACCGGAAATGTGGTATATAGATTGCTAAGTATAGTTCAAAATCTATGGAGAATATTGCTTGAAGTATTATACTTAAAAACTCTGGTAGTTTATTTTCTATATGGATATGTGTGTGATGATACTGAAATTAGATAACTGAAATATGATTGAGAGAGAGTAGAGAGATAAACATTATATTGACTTTTGAAAGCCTTTTGCTTGTAAAAATTATAAACAAAACAATTTGATGATGATAAATATAAAATTAAAATTTTAAATAAAGAATCTACAATTTGAAAATTGAATAAATAAAAAGATAAATACACCTATTAATATAATATAAAGAATAAAAATAGGTGTGATACATGAAATAAAAAATAACGAAAATGTTGGTATAAAAATCGCTATGTATATAGTTCAGTATCTTTGAAGGAGATATATGGATAATATATATATATGTATGTCTAAAAACTATTAGTTATTTTGAAAACTGTGTTTATGTTAAAAGCGTTCTTCAATTGATAGTCAGTAAAATATATTTAAAAAATATATATCTTCAATAGATATATATTGGGGAACCTAAAAAACGAATGTGAAGAAACTTTTTAGAAAATGTATATTCTGAATATAAATTTGTATGAGTGAATAATTATTTTAAGTTAACAATAAAATACGATATAAGATACATATACCTGGGATATGGTATGAAGAATATCAAAATATATATTTAAAATATGATTATACTGGCAAAACCCCTGGGAAAGTTCACCACTGATGAGCCCCGCTTTCCAAATAATCTCTCCATTGTAGTAAGTGCAGTAGAAATTGTTTAATTTAAAAAAGAAGCATACGCGTCTATAATAGTTTGGAATTTTTATAACAGATGGCGCGCTAGTGTATCATAGTATCTAATTTATTTAGTATTTATATTGGTTTATTGGTAATATATGTCTATGACCACAGAAAAATTCGAATTATTCAAATATCCGTATTATAGAGGAGCTAATATCAAAAAAGGTATTTATTTAAAATAAAATATATTATTCATTATAACGAACAGGTTTTTCAAATTAAAAAAATAATTTGCTCTGTACTTTGAAATTATAATTATTTAAGAAAAGTTTTAAAAATTAATTCTCTCGCTCTTTTTGTTTATAATTTAAATAATAATGAATTTACTATGAAATAAAAGATAATTCTGAAAATTACAAAATTTCACAATGTGTACTTCTATAACAATCTTCTAACATAAATCTTTTCTTTGACATAAAAATAACAAAATAAGATTGAATCGATTTGGAAGGATTTTACGAAGATATTTCTGAAGATAATTGTTCGAAGATAAATATTTGCTCCCAGGAATATTCTGTGTACACAATTCGGCAGGGGGTGTTTTTAAAACATTAATTTCAATAACACCTCCGCTTACTATTGTGTGAAACCTGGGGCTATTGTATTAACGAGTAATAAAAATCTTTATTAGTTTGTTTACCTAGTTTTTTTATAACAAATTTAATACTTATATATTTTAGTTGAATAAAACTTAAGATTTTTAATGCAGATTTTTATATAATTTTTATGGTATCAGTGATTAAATGTGAATAAATTCACTAATAAATATATTATAATGATGAATCATAAATATACTTTCAGGAGATCAGTTTATTGATATATATTTGGCATTAAGGTTATTTAAAATCAAAATAGGTCCTAAATGGCGGGAAAAAAATATATATATACTTTATATTAAAAGATATAAGTCAAATACTAAGAAAATAAAGCGGTTCAAATCATTTTCATAAAGGTTGCCCTATATTATCTCAGGTTGGATATCTATAATAAGAATATTAGCGAAATGGATTAAAAATTGAATGAAGAAAAGAGACATTATATGCAAATATGGAGTTAAAAGCATATATGAGATGCCAGATGATATATAAAATTCGAAAAATTAGGAATCTGTTTTTTTTTTTTTATTTCATATAATGTAATTAGAATTGCATAAATCTATACCAATGGAAATAGCAAAAACAAAAAATAAAAAGGTGTATTGATGAAATGGTTAATAGAGGAATCTTTAATCAAAATTTACATTTAAAGCGCTTGAACAGGCAATGTGTATATGTTTATAGAATACATACATTGAAGCAAGAGAGACAAGTATTATAGAATTAAGAAAAGAACACCAACATGTGTGTGTCCATCTAGTATATATATATATTATATAAAGAAATGTGATTTGATTTTCTGCTTGTGTATTTATGATAATCTTGGGGATTATGCTATGGAGTTATTTGTTGGTTCTTTTTAGTACAAAATGGTATTGGTGATGCAGTCGTGGCAATAATAATAATAGTCTTGATCAGAGGTTTCTTTAATTGAGCTAAGTATAATATATAAAATACATAATTTGGTAAAAGTACTGCCTGGCTTAAGTCGTAAGAATAAAAATGAAAAGCTTATTTACATAATGTACAAAGGTTTGAGCCGGCTATTGGGATAAAACAATAACGAGTTTTTATAGGGGAAGAGTGACCTCTGGCGGTCGATTTAGCAGAGTATTTGATTCTATGAAATTATAATTTAAAATAAATAATATTTTTATATAACATATATATGTGGTGACCGTTGTTATAGAGCGACTAAAGAATGAATATTGACGTAAATATAAATTTGGATTCGCTATTTTGATTAAAGATTATGTGCTGCCAAAAAGAAACTCTGAAAAAAAAAAGAAACTCTGAATGACTTTTTAATTTTAAAACTAGTTGAGACCAAAGTATACAATATACATGGGTAAAAATCTAGAATTTGTAAAATTTTGTGTGTGAGGACATAAAATAAATGATAAAAGAACACTCTGTACAGACAACAGTTTATAGTAAGCTTATAGACAAAAGTGTGTATCGCAATCAAATTACAATAGTCACGTTACATTACAAAATAAACGCATAGGAAGACAGAGCTATATAGCTTATATATGTATAGATAAATATATTATAAAGAGGAGAAGAGGTTTAAAAGGGATAACGCAGGCCGTTAGGGACTTTAAGTTGTACTATCAGTAGATGCTTTTCACCTATATAATTTATAAATCCGATTCCACTACAATTTCACTTTTACTTTTTCATATATTTGATTCATTTTAAAGTATTATTACATAAAAATATTTATAGCACATACATATTTGATAATACAATAAAAATTATTCAAACGTATCTAATAAAGAAATGTAAATAAATAACTATTTAAATATATTCTATTTATTCAAAATTAGCTATCCTGTTAGCTTAAACAAACATTAAAATCATATCAATTTATATAGTTTAATATTAATATAGTTTAGTATAGTTTTAACTACCCTTTATTTAATCCTTCATTATCATGACGCATTTGCACTCCATCTGTTATGAAAATTAATTTTATTCCATCATAAATATTGCAGTAAGGGCAGTAGAAATTTTTTAATTTTTAAAAAAGAATGATACGCGTCTATAATAGTTTTGAATTTTCACTACTACTTTAATATATATTATCCTCTATTTGAAATCAATATTTTCCTATAACAATTGTTTAGAAGAATCGTAAAATTGTTTAAAAAGTTTAAAACACATGTGAGAATGGTATGTAGACTAGATAGTAATGGAATAAAATGACACGAAATAAACAAGATGGGAAATAAAAGGAAACAAAATGGTTTGTGGAGATGACTTTCATAAGGTCGTTATTGAGGCTAGCTTTATCTAAATGGCACTACACTAACTAGAAGAGCTATTGAGTCAGATTTGATGGTCTCAATTCACAACTCTTCCAACAAACTTGGCGGAAATAACAATCCCTATGGCAATACCCTCATCGGATATTCCCATTATTGGAGATATTTATCTATATACAATTGAAATATTTATTTTTTCACACTTTCTTTCTTTAGAAATTTATTGAGTCTATTATCTATTTATTGTATTGGAATTTTGAAATGTTTTTAAACTTTATCAGTTAAATAGTTCATCAAATTACAAATTTATCGAACTTGGTTTTGATATATACAGCATTTTATTTGTCTAATAGTTTAATAAATATCATGAAATTGTTCATTTGAAAAAATATTGGAGCTAATTATCCATATTGAAAATATTAAAATTAGTATTTTTAAACATTAAACACCATTTTTTTTTTATTTATAATGAATTGAAACGCCATCTATAATCAAGATTTGTAATTATTTAGTGCTGTATTTCGTATTGATAATTATCGATTTTTTTTACCGTTTCCCTCTCTCTTATTTTATATTTTACCTTATATAACCTTAAATGAACGTTTTAATAAAGATTATAAATATCTCTCTTCTCTCTGAGGAGGAAAAATATTTGGAAGCCTGATTTATTAATGGCAAACCTTTGCCTAAGGTTTTCACCTTAATATATCAGCACCTTCTATTATTATACTCTTCTGTTTAGTATATAGTGCACCTATTCATTCATATACATAATTTTCAAAAAATATTTAAACGATTAACTAGATATCTAACTGACGTATATTGAGCGAAAATATCATATTTAATATTTTAAGAGTAGCACACTCTGAATTTCAAATTTGATTTTGCAAATATATAATATTATGATGCATTATAGCGCACCATCAGTTATCAAAATTCGAAACTATTATAGACGCGTATGATTCTTTTTTAAAATAAACAATTTCTACTTTTATAAAGCTATACAACCAGTTTAACCGCATAAGTTTCTTTTTATTTATGAAAAATCATTTTTAATTTCAAAGAGAAATAATTTAATATTTCTAACTTTTGGATGACGTATGAAAAGGTTGAATATATGAAGAGTGATGGTCTATATATGAATCCATACGTCATCCATTCATATATAGACCATCACTCTTCATATATTCAACCTTTTCATACGTCATCCAAAAGTTAGAAATATTGAATTATTTCTCTTTGAAATTAAAAATGATT
>CP092863.1:165407750-165452317 GCA_030710605.1 Cordylochernes scorpioides | reverse complement strand
ATTTTCTTAACTATATATAGACATTATAAAATTGCTAAAGGATGGTATTCATGTGCCAAATATTACACTTATTCCTTTGGATATACATTAAAACATTGCATTATGATTATCACCCCAAGTACAAAAATAAAAAAAAATGATGATAAATGAGTCACAACATCAGTTTTTTGTAAATTTACCTTATAATGATAACTCTATTCGTAGGGTGTTATGAAAAAAGAAACTACTCCTATACTAATAAGGGCCATAGTCCAGCGCGGAGAACGTGATCTATTGCGTTCTTGGTAAAGGGATTTTTCGATCCGTGATATAGGTTAGGGATATTACAGAAATATATGCTGATTCCAATTTGTGTAAGGCGCTAGCTATTGAGTTGTATTTGCGAAGGTATTGCATTCTACAAATGCCTTTGTATACTGTTTAATTTTTAAATAGGTAAGGGAAGAAAATGTACTTCTATATATAAGCTAGAGGAAGAATGATGCGCTGAGGTACCTGGGGCCTTCTTTCAAGGCTTCCGAAAAAGTAAACACTTCGGGCACCTCGACACATCGACACATATTTTCTTCTCTAATTTACCGCAAAAACAAATAGTTCAAAAATTCATTTGTTTGTTTCCATTCTCTTTTATCCAACTCGATAGCTCGCATCTTACAAAGATTGGGAATCAACATCTATTTCAGCAGCTCCCCAATCATAGACTGGGACCGCCCATTACCAAGATAGCAACAAAAGAACTATTTCTTCGACTCAATGCAGTCTACCTTGTCTCATATACTGGTTGCGATGTAACCTACGTGGGTAAATAGTTAGAACATAAGAGATACCCCTCACTGCGCTCCGCAGATACATAAAAAACAGTGACAATTTTTTTCATATATTAGTAAAACCACAGGACAAGACACGTTTCAACCTAAAGCAATAATACACTATAGAAACATAGAGGACGAACACAAAATACTAGTATCAAGAACCTTGGTTTCCCGAAAAAACAAAAGCATAGATCTTCTTGACCAATATTGCAATATCCCAAACAGAACTTCATCTTTAATAGATATTAGTTAATCTTAGTATCACATCTTCACACTTTTAATTATTAATCTATTGCTTGTAAACATGCTTCTCACTTATCTACATGAAAGTATTTTATAACATTTTTGCATATAGTATATTCTAAGTATATAATCTATATTTAAAACCGACACAATATATTTGCTGAAGTATGTATATAGGTTCACCCTTGTATCAGCGTTCATTGTAATTTGTACATGTCGAATGGCCGATAGACTCGGAAAATTTTGAAAGGATTCATTAAAGAAGGCATACTTCGCCTTCATATTCTTTCTCCTGGTATATATATATATATAAATATATAAGGCATCTCCTGATTGTGCATCTAAAATGTTGCTAATGTCTTGCGCCATCTGTCTGAATTAATAATAACTAATTATTGATTTTTAATTATCCCAGAATTGGCAAAATCCCCTTTTTAATTAATCAAGAAAATATAATCACGTACGCGTTTCAAACTTTAGGCTCTCATCAACGTGATACAAGCTGTACCTCAACAACAATTTTTTTTTTTCTTTGAGTCTTTATGAAAAACAAGGATTGGGTATTAATATCACAATCCATTCACAGCTTTAACTCGTCGCCTCTATCAACCTGATCACAGTAGTAAATCATTTTTTACTATTTTTCACATAGTTTGGCGTCCGGACATGAATACCCAATCCTTGTTCTTTTGGGAAGCTTCAAGACCAACAGTCTGAAAAGCGTATCTGGTTAGATTTTCTTGATTAATTAAGAAAGGGTATTTGGCCAATTATGCAATTTTTTTTAAAATCAACGTTTAGTTTATAACCCTAGGCTGACGAAGGACATTAGTCCGAAGCCATGGTCTCTAGGTGAACGCTTCTCAGTTTGACAAAGCTGGTGTTGTGGTTTTGTTACCGAACCGAGGCCGCTAGTTTGCGGTCAAAAATGGCGTCTAGTTTTGACCTTTAATTTGACGGGAAAGGCGACTTTTATTCTTATATATATGTTTTCGAAACAATATTTTTACTTAGTTTGTTTCGTTATTGAAATCATAAAAATATTGTGAAAGGTTGGCTTATCTATGGGAGGTTTCTACATTTAAAAGTCAGATTCACCTCCATATAATTGTAATATAGTAGTGTACCTTAATAAATAAATTCCTTGTATTAATATTGAGTAAAATTAATCAAGCCTCTAGGGAAAAGTGTATTTTCAAAACATTTTTATTCTATAGCTTTCGGGCACGGACGCCCTTCTACGGGAAAAAACTTGGTATAATAATCCGCCCATAGAAAACTCGTGTTTTATTGGCGAATTATCATACCACGTTTCCCCCTGTAGAAGGCATTCGAGCCCGAAAAGCTAGAGAATAAAAATGTTTTGAAAATACACTTTTCCCTAGAGGCCTGATTAATTTTAATCAAAGTAGTGTATAATTTCTATTAAAAAAAGAAGCGTCCGTGCGATGAATATTATATATTGCGATACATAATATATGGAAATAGGATTATATATGAAATATATATTATCAATATCCTCTTATATAGACCAGAAAAAATATTATTAATAGTTTCATACTAATATTCTTCAATTATTCAGAATTGTTTTACATTATTAGAGAGCTTCGAATAATGTATAAATTCTTAAGAATATATTATTTTATATTTTCACTTTATAATCTGAAAATATAACTATATAGAATTTATTTAAATATTCATAAAAAATATATATAGGTTTCTAAAGATAAAATTCCTTATTAAATGCACTCCTTTGAATATGCAAATTATCTTTATAATATAGAGCTACATTTTGTTGACCTTTTACAGAATATTAAAGACTTTAATAAAGATAATTTATATGCTGATAATTTAATTATGTATATACGCTAATTGCCTAGAAATGTTTTTATCACAACATTTTATTTATGTTTTATAAAATCATAAAGCATTTTCTTTGAACCTCTATAAAAATAATATTGATAATAAATGTATGCTGATGTGAATTGCTATTTTCTACTTTAATTTTATAAAATGATTCTCTCTAAGTATTATATATTGAAAAACCAAGGAAGCTTTTTTACTATGTATTAGACGAAATTATTTCTTGAAAATAGAGATACTTCGGCTAGTAAATCTTTTTACTGTAGAGGTAATAAGAAGATTCACTGGCCGAAGTATCTTTATTTTCAAGAAATATGAATGCCGGCCAGGCAACCTCTATATTTACGATAGACGAAATTAAGTTTAATCGAAAATGTATTGATATATATGATAATTTAAACCAATAACCCTATATTATAATATTTATAACAAGATTGTCATGTTGTATATAGAACTAATTATAAACTATAACTAATTATACGCATAATTGACGTGTGTCCTTGTATCCCCATATGTAATGTACTGAGGATGAATAAATAAAACTATATAATAGATTAAAAGCTGAGTTAAAAGCAAGATTGAGAGAATCACAAAATAACTTTTAAAGATAGATGGAAGCCAACAGACAGGCGCCAGTGTCGATTAGCGGACACGTGCAGAAAGGAAATACTTCCTGGTTCCCCTCCTGGTCCAAAAAGTGGTATAAATAAGACCGGCCTTAGCAACAGAGTTAGTCAGTTCCAGTCAGTTCCCCATCCGCGTGTCGCCGGTTGTCACCAACTCATCGACCATGTAAAACAGTAAGAAACCTTCTCGATCTCCATCTTTGCTCTTGGCTCGCTTTTTATCTATTCAAGGAATTTTCCTTCGACAACTGTGTCGCTTCGTTTTGTGTGTGTGGACATTCCCAAGCTTTTTCCACTCTGCCTCGACCACGACTGCCTGTACTTTGTGAGAACTGTTAAAGGTCCTAAAAGGTGCAGAGAGGTACTGGAAAACTCTCCACGCCCTGGCTGTCCCTCTCGGTTACTACAGGTTTGACCCTCGGTTGCCACAACTTATACAGAGAGTCGACAGGATCTCAACACATTATTACAGAGAGTCGACAGGATAACCACAACGAAGGAGACCACAACGAAGAAGGTAAAAAGACTGTCCAGATAGACGAGCCAAGAAGCAAAGATGGAGGAACAAGCACGCCATTCCAACGAAACGACCAAGCAATCTTCCCCCCAACGACACAGCCGAACATCCCGCAAAATAAGCCGGTGAGAAGTTACCCACCTTCGGCCTTACAACGCAACCATCCAAACGACATGCCACCATCGCCAAACAGAAGTCACAAGCTTCTACAAGCTCTACATGGGACGCCTTCCACGTCATCAGGACAACAACCAAAGACCAAGTCTCCTGACTGAACAATCATAAAAACTGTGAGTTTTTAAAAAATCTACTTAACTCTCTCTTCATGCTAACAACTTGATTTTCCATAAATATAATGTTTATTTTTACTGTAATTATTTTTAAATCAAATTTTACCATTTTTATAGCATTTCAATTCAAATTTTAAATCTTGTACACCATCATTTATCAATTTTTACTTTATTTTAAGCAACTTATAAATTTTAATTCATTACTTGCAATCTTACAGTTTTAAAAAATCATATTATATTTAAATTACTCGAATCATAATTCTAAACTTATTTGTGTGTTTTTTTTAATACCTTATTTTTATACCAAAAAACACCAATGTCTTAATTAAATACACAAAACTTTGCAAAAAATCATTGTTATGTTCACTATTTCATGTAAACGCCCCATTCAAATGATAAGTCACTATCATGCCATTGCCCTTTTACAAGTATAATTTTCGCACTACCATAATCAAAGATTTAAAAAAAAAAATATCCAAATTTTAATAAACATAGATGAAACGCATTTTTTTTTAATACAAAAATCGAAAGATACACTATCTTCAAAAGCACAACTAGAAATGTAACTGTCCTTCCCCAAAACAAGTTAAAAATTCCAACATAACTACACTCCCTCGTCCTTTTCTTTTTACATGCATAATTATTAATATAATTCACACATCCCTCGGAACGAACTTCAACACATTCCCACCTTACTTTCTCCAATTGGCCACCATCTATTAACGCGCAATTCAACAACTCGTCCAATTTCGAGTCACACGAGCTCCATATCGTCGCGAACACAAAGATTTCACGATAAACATACCACCTCTATAACAATCTGAAAATTCTCGATGTGTCTCGTACAACAACCACCAATGACTATAAATTTGTTATTCATTCGGAAACTAGTTAGATGCTGTACCAAAAACGAAGACTTCACGTGACACCTTTCCATACAATTCACCCACTAGTGTCACACAGCGCAACACAACAATTTTTCTCACTTAACAGGCCCAAGACGCCTTCATGCCTGTGACACCTCACCAAAGCGTGTCTACGTTGAAGTCGCACTTTTATTCACATCTAAACCTGACATCATTGAATAACATTTTTTATTAAGTCCGCAACATCGTCGAGACACAACGCTTGCAAACACAGAGAAAACTATATTTTCAAATAGGAGAGAAACAAATTACCACAGTGGAGGCAAGAGAAGACAACTCAACTCGGGACGTAGGCCAGACATGGGATCATGTGCCAGTCGGCAACAAAGGGTCGGCAACAAAGGACCGCCTACGAAAATAAACAACCCAGCTATGTCGGTCGGCATCAAAGGACATGACACATGTTGATATGGACACCAATTGCAGCCGCCATGTTAACATGACACCTCCAGTTCGCTAGGGTATGCTAGACTTTCGTGTCCACCAAATAACCTGTCAATTATCAACTGATTGACTTACCAATCATTACCCAATTTACTTATTAATTTGAACTTTAATATTGAAATATTATAACACTTTATATCTTTAATTATCATTATGTGTTTTACAACTTTTACATTGTTTTCACGACCAGTGTGGAATATTTTTTATAAACTAGAACGCCATCTTTTATATAATGTTAACCCTTTATTGTTATATATTACAATCATCTTCGTCAATGCAATCCATTTTTTTTAAAGAATCAATCAAGTTATCATTTATTTTATATTTGTATGCTATATGTCTTTGTTTTTCTATACCCCAGCACGCAAAAGAGAAAACATTCTCTACATATCACCATGAACATGTCAGTTCACGTATTCCCAGTTTCAGAGAGACATAGAAACACCAATGTGTACCAAAAGGGAAATGACCTAGTTACACACCACAGTTGTAACTTTTCTTCCAAAGAGACAATTTTTGTTCCATTTTTCACTACTTAACCTTTATCTAATCATTAATAACCTTTAATTATATTATAACTTTGTATAAAATCTTAAATAATTATTTTTATTTTTTACTTTTCAATTATATAATCAAATTTTTATTCCAACTTTATTTTAACAAATTTATTTTTCATGATATTATTTTAGTATGGCAAAACATTTAATTCTTTCAATAATCAGTTTTAATTCATTATTATATATTTTATATATTACTAATTCATTATTATATCTTTTATATTTTACTAATTCATTATTATATCTTTTTTATATTACATGTTTGATCTTATCTACTTATACTTTTTATCCGCACTCATATTTTTATCTTTTTATTCACTATATTTTTGTTTAAGTAACTTTATTATATGACAATGTTTATTTATCAGCAACTACCGGGCATACAACAATCGTTTTTCAATAATCCTACTTGCTAATCACTTCCCTATACCTTTTTCACTACCTATTTCAGCCATTGCTTTAAACCATCATAGAAGCGACAGTACTGCTGGACATTTTTTCTTTTTGATTTCTTAATTCAACAAACTCTTTGAACACAGTTCCCCAGAAGTACAAGTCTCGACTTTTGGTCTGAACACGTTTCAAAAGTTTATTTCAACCATCCGCAGAGCACATCACCAACGCATGCACAAAGCGTTCACTTTTTTCAACTTTCATTTTTTTCAGCTCTAGCGGACCACAATCAACCTTTGATTTCAAGTCAAGTCAGACCACCTACTGTCGATACAACAATTCTACTTATCGCATGGCTCTACCACCCCTTTCAATCATATTAATTCTTTTCTTCAACAACTTTTCAACCCAATAACCCTACAATTGTGACAAAGCACTGTAACCTTATACAGGATCGCAGGTGAAACATTGCCTAGGAAGACGCACAAGTCTATATCCTCGCTTTGCACCTGGATCTCAGTATTTGATTGTCTGTGCAACACTTGCAATTGCATTTTCTTCAACCCCTAACCCTTTCCAACGCCCGCCAACAATCTTTTAGAACATCATTTTTTATCATCATTATTTTTTAGCAAACAAAGGTTTTATCTACAGTTCTCTTTTATAATGAATATTATAACTTTTAAATTAAACATAAGTTTTATTTTTATAATTTTCAGATAGAGCCAAATAAACATCTTGTTATAGCCCTTTACCCTCACAGTTTTAATTAATTAAAAGAAATTTTAATTGCTTACCTGTGTTAGAGAGGCTTTACCCCCTTAAACCCGGATAAACCCTTTCACTCCCGGGGCCCATCTATGATAATTTAAACCAATAACCCTATATTATAATATTTATAACAAGATTGTCATGTTGTATATAGAACTAATTATAAACTATAACTAATTATACGCATAATTGACGTGTGTCCTTGTATCCCCATATGTAATGTACTGAGGATGAATAAATAAAACTATATAATAGATTAAAAGCTGAGTTAAAAGCAAGATTGAGAGAATCACAAAATAACTTTTAAAGATAGATGGAAGCCAACAGACAGGCGCCAGTGTCGATTAGCGGACACGTGCAGAAAGGAAATACTTCCTGGTTCCCTTCCTGGTCCAAAAAGTGGTATAAATAAGACCGGCCTTAGCAACAGAGTTAGTCAGTTCCAGTCAGTTCCCCATCCGCGTGTCGCCGGTTGTCACCAACTCATCGACCATGTAAAACAGTAAGAAACCTTCTCGATCTCCATCTTTGCTCTTGGCTCGCTTTTTATCTATTCAAGGAATTTTCCTTCGACAACTGTGTCGCTTCGTTTTGTGTGTGTGGACATTCCCAAGCTTTTTCCACTCTGCCTCGACCACGACTGCCTGTACTTTGTGAGAACTGTTAAAGGTCCTACAAGGTGCAGAGAGGTACTGGAAAACTCTCCACGCCCTGGCTGTCCCTCTCGGTTACTACAGGTTTGACCCTCGGTTGCCACAACTTATAGCGAAAGTCGACGAGGTTCTACAACAGGCTTACCAAACCCCAACCCATTATTACATATATATATATATATATATATATATATATAGCATTTTATAACAAAATAATCGTCGTAACAAGAAGGAGTTGTCCGATTTATATGAAAATACGCATACGAAGACCTTTCGACCAAATAATCTGATGATTGAAATTTGGTGGCCGATTTATGCACAGCAAAAGCTCCATCGCAACAGGACTGCGCCATTCGCACGAGTATTCTAGACTCTGTTTTTCAAAATTCCCTTTCAATTTTTAGCAATTAGCATATTTCTAATATACTAATGCTTCGCGGAAGATTCATGCTCATTATGAACATATAGCTGTCGCAGCAACGGATTCGACGTCATATACTATCCAAAGTTTGATAACCTTTCTTCTTTAAAATACTACTCAAACCTTGTGAATCAACAATTGTTTATCTAAAATAGTTTTCTGTATTTAGTGTTGTTGCTTGACGCAAATCATATTTAGGGATATCGCGTTTGATGATAATACATTTTAAAGGAAAGAATAAAATTATTTTTAAATGCTTCACAATTTAACGCAGGGTATTTAAGCCAAAATAACCATCAACACACGACTGAGAAAGCGAAATCTAAGAGCTCGTAGACAGTTACGATACCTACCCCTCACACCTGTACACCGCCATTTCCGATGCCGTGAGCGATTAGAACTGCGCTGACTGGGGACGTATAGTCTTGAATGACAAGTTTCGTTTCTTACTCTGTTCTGACGACCTTCGCAAACTCGTCTGGAGATGTACTGGGCAACGTGTAGACCCTGGCTTCGCTTTCGAACACCACACAGGTCCACAACAGGAGGTTATGTTCTGGAGTGCAAAATCATTTGATAGTTGGACCCTTATGTTAGTCAATCATTAGTTACCCTGACAGAAAAACAGTACATAGATGATATTCTAAGGCCAATTGCATTTCTCTCACATCACCTCGAGCTACTTTCAACAAGATAATGCCAGGCCATACACGGAAGGTTTTACTATGGACTTTCTTAAGTCTGCCGAACTCTTCTGTGGCCAGCAAGGTCACCTGATCTCTTACTTATTGAGTACATCGAGAGAGTGATGGGAACGCAAAGGCAACCATCCCGAAATGTTGGCTATTTAGCCTAACAGTTGGATATAATTTGGCAAGAAATATTGCAGCACACAATCCGGGAATCTTTATTAATCCATGACACGCCGGTTGGCAGTCTGTATCCAAGCCGGTAGAGGTTCAATGACATATTGACTTTCTCAATTTGTGACGATCAAACTCTGTAAAAAAAATTGTTCTCAAATTTTAATATCTCTCCATCATACATGTTCTTTACATACAAAGACTTAGTCTCAATCATATATTTATTTATTGGTTTCTCTATACTTTTTGTTATAGAGGTTATATTAAAATAAAAAGGCCTATCCTGACCACGTTCATTTGAACCTTTTAGAACGTATATTTATAACAGATATATTACAGAATAAATATTCATATAAATACATTTATAAATAAAAATAACGCGCTCTCTTTATGGAACATCATGTTTATGAACTTTCTTGTTTTCGAAAGAGAAGTATTCGACTGTGTCATAAAACTATAATTATTTTTGTATTATATATATATGTGACAATATAATAGGGTGGGGAAAGAGAAATAAGGACACCACAAGTTTGGAAGGGGAATCCCAGACAACCAGAGAGAGAGAGACGGGCCCGGCAACAGCCGGGCGGCCGTTCGTGTCCACACAATCCCCTACTGTCTTAATAGTCCTGAGGTTCCAAGTAACGGGCCCCATTGGTCGCCCCTTGGAATGTCGCTGCTGTCTCAAGTGACCGGACTTTACATCCCGTCTCCCTCTGGGCTGACTCTAGGTTTACTTTATTATTCCTGAAAGAGTATATAGTATGACATATGGCCCCCGTTGAAGAAAGCTGAACATGGTTTGAGTATACTTAAAGCTGGAGAAGCCAGGAATAAGGAAAATAATTTTATAGTTGAAATTAATTAAGGTTATGGTGACATAGTTTTATGTAAATAAAATATTGTATAGTACACAAGTAAATATTATTTACAAGCAGTTTTACAACACCGGAGAGTTTGATATTTAAGGGAATTTTTGATAATATCAAAGTGATAAAAGGCTATATACAATAACATCTAATGTATTATAAGGGAAATGCTATGGAGGAGTGTGAACAACGAGAAAGGGAGTCACATACACATGATGAAATTCTGAAGGTCATTAAGACTGGGGTACTTCACACTTTAATATATTTTTCAGGCGGACATGGCAAGGGGAAACTTTGCATGGTCTTTCTGTGATATAGGTGTAGAGTACAAGAAATGAGGTTGAGGTTGGGAATTGTGTGAGCTCAGGACTGAGGTAAATATAGAACTACATTCAATGTTAGAAATTTGGCGAACAGAGCGAGGGGAAACTTGCTTTGGGCCATTTTACCTTATCTATGCAGTTACTCGTGTAGCGAGTCCAGGGGAAAGGTCCCGTGTGTAGGTGAGGAAGTCGCATGGACTTAAAGTTAATTTGAGAAGATAAAATAGTTCGAGATGCAAAGGTAGAGAATAAGCGAACAAAGCGAGGGGAAACTTGCTTTGGGCCATTCTACCTTGTCTATGCAATTACTCGTGTAGCGAGTCCAGGGGAAAAGTCCCGTGTGTAGGTGAGGAAGTCGCATGGACTTAAAGTTAATTTGAGAAGATAAAATAGTTCGAGATGCAAAGGTAGAAAATAGACGAACAAAGCGAGGAGAAACTTGTTTTGGGCCTTTCCACCTTAATTATTTCGATACTAAGAGACTCTAGTAGTTTTATCTAATTTAAGGACTAATAGAATGCACGCACAGCGCTAAATAATTGAGACGAGGACGATGTTGTCCTTTACAGGTGACAAGCTTCTCGTACACGAGGTGTTTGAACCGTCGTGGGTGCTTGTGTGAGGAGATGATTTCGCGAAGGGTTGAACGTAAAACCCATGTCTGCGCGAAATAATGACGGACCGGACAGAATCAGCGACGATGTTTAACGTACTTCCGTGGGGAATATCGGACGTAGGTTATATCGTGCTGGTAAGGACAAGGGACAAACATAAATTTTAAGACAGGGTCCGTGTGGCGAATGTGTGGCGCGAGGAGAAGGAGCGAACTTTGGCGCTCGATGCTGATTGTTCAAGTTCGAGCAAAAAGGAGTTGATAAACATCTAGCAGTTAGTCATTCTGCATCCTGTGACGAACACACCAGTGGCTAGATGGTGTGGGTCGGTGGATATGCTAGAGAGCAACTACAAAATATATTATCGTAAATGAAGAGTGCAGATTAGTGGCAAAAGTAGTTCGATAGTTGACAACTGATTAATTCTCAAAAGGGACATGGACTGGTAGGAGGTTGACAAAGTTGTAAGGATGAGTGGGACATTCAGGGGAAGATTGATAAGGTTACTAAGGGTTGGTTGTAAGCAAGGCTCAGTTGGTGGTTGGAATTCTTTGACGCCTGAGCTAACAGAATGAATTATAAGTCGTTTGGGGCAAGAAATTATATTTCGTGAGCCGTGCTTACAAGTAGGAGAGAAGGTAATATACAAAAGGGTACAAATGTTTAGGTACTGGAGCCCTATTGTGAATGAGCACTATTATGAAAATTGATTGTTATTATTAAAAATCGTAAAGCATGGATAGATAGAATGCCAATTTTAAGGAATGACTTTGAAATAAAAATATTTTTCACACAATAAAAATACAATTATATTAAATTAGAATGGTAAGGTTACTAATCCAGTGGGTTTCACATAGCTAGATATAGTATGGATAATAATATCACTGTTAATAGGGGTGGAGAGAATAAATGGAACTATTAAACATTTTTACATATTCACATAAATTGAACTAATTATGTAAATATTGGCACCAGAGTCTACAAGGAAAGACTTATTTAAAGAATATATGCTAGGGGTGGAAACAATTACACTCACAGGTTATGCTGGTTGAGGGCGCAAGTAGATTCAATAAGTTCATTAAGGGAGTGTTCTTTCTGCTGATATTGTACGGGACAGTGTTGTCCGCCACAGTAGTGTCTGGGATATGGCGGAGTCGTGTCCATGATGATGGAAGGTGTACTGCTCTGGCGCGGTGATCGTTCTTGGGCAGATCTAGTGTTGGGAGAAGCGTGCGGCAGGTTCATCTCCGTCGTTGGTGATTACTTCTTCCGGATCACGGTTCAAAAGTTGGCGAGGAAGGGGGTGAGAACTCGAAGAGGTGTGGCTACAGTTGGCTTGGTTGTAAATTATTGTGGAGCTTGGCTGTGGGCTCGTCCGATCTCCATGGCTGTGCTTCTTTATATTCTAGTATGTATGGGAATTTGTTTCCCGGCCAGGTCTTATCCTGTCGACTTTTTATGTAACAATATAATAGGGTGGGGAAAGAGAAATAAGGACACCACAAGTTTGGAAGGGGAATCCCAGACAACCAGAGAGAGAGACGGGCCCGGCAACAGCCGGGCGGCCGTTCGTGTCCACACAATCCTCTTAATAGTCCTGAGGTTCCAAGTAACGGGGCCCCAGTGGTCGCCCCTTGGAATGTCGCTGCTGTCTCAAGTGACCGAACTTTACATCCCGTCTCTCTCTGGGCTGACTTTAGGTTTACTTTATTATTCCTGGAAGAGTATATATTATGACATATATTTATTTTTTATATATACAATTTTATAGGTTCTGGATGCCTTAAAAATTAAATAGACAAATTCCATAAAATAATTAAATTACAAACCAATTTAAAAATTTCAATTATAAATATCCATGCTACGTGCGTTTGTTTTTGTAAATATTTCTGGTGGGATAAAGTCGATATTATAGTAAGCCCGTTGAAGAGCGATTAAAGCTTGAAAGCTAGCCTATTTTAAATTAAAAAAAAACTCATTGTGAGAATATATGTAATTTTTGAACTTTATTCAAAATTGTATCATGAATAAAAAAATATATATGTAATATTGTTGCAATGTGCCGACGTATGGATAAGCTGGCAGTCGTGTACGTGAGGCGAGTGTTGATGATCTTCCCACACGTGGACAACAAGAAGCAGAGGCAAGGCTAGATGTTAGCACATAGAGGGATCGGGGACAGCCCACGGGACAGAGGTAGAGGCCATGACACCAACTTGGATGCTTATCCCCGAGACATGGATAGCGCGTGTGTGAGAGCGAGCAAGGCTGAAGCGGACTGCCGAGCAACGCCTCTAGAAAATCTGCTGACCCCTGTCAAAACTTGTCTTGTTTTGTAGTTTAGTTTAATAATATGTTCTAAATACATTTTGAATACTAATATGAAAGCAAAACTACAATAATACAATGGTTTGATAATTTTGCTTACAAAACTGCTGGAAGGGTTCTATTGATATACCAGGCCCTTCTATTATATTTATCACCGCAGTAAGGTCACACACACACACACACCGTAGAAAATTTGTTTCATATAAAAATATCATACGCGTCATTAATAAATAATTGAAATGTCCAATATTAATTGGGTCACTATATCGAATACAATTGGATAAAACAATCAGATATAATATTATTTTATATCTGACATTGTTCTAAAGAATGATTAATAATTCTAATTGAAGAGTAAAGTATCTCGAATATTATGATGTTAAAAGAACTAACAATATGCTTTTTAACAAATTGAAAATAATCCTTTCAAATAAAATAAAACCAAAACTTTAAAGTCGCGAGCTTCAACTCAATTTCATAAGAAACATCAAATTACTAAATAAAATCGTTTTATTCTTTAAGATTTGTTAGAAATTTTCCGGAATAAAACTAAGCAGGGGAAGTTAAACATGCAATTTAGTAGAATATATTACACTTGGATGATTTTTGATTAAAACAAAAGGTTTGCAATTCCAAATAAATATTTTATTGTTTAATATAAAATATCATCTCTCTTTTAACTTAATATATTCACTGTTATCAGTTTCTTTTTAAATAAATAAATAGAACAATTGGAATTGAACTTTATTTATTTAAAAATCACAATGTGATATCTTTCATTTTTACAAATTTATAGTTTTATATATTATTATTTGAAAATATATAAATGAAGACACACATAAAAGAGATATCAAAGAATATAATAAATATTGATTTTAATTATAAATATTGAGAGATGTATAAATACAATTTATTTAAATATTTCCTTTCTGTATAGAAAAATAAATACGCATTGAAGTTTTTATTTAATATTGTGGTGTTCGAATTTTTTCATACTCTAAGGTTAAATATTTTGTAATTGATATTTGATAAATAGAGAGTAATATTCCTTTGTTTAATATTTTGATTAATATCTTCAAATAATTATGTCTATGACAAATATTAACCTAGAAAATATTCAATGAGTATACTCTTTATAGAAAATTAGATTTTAGAAACTATTTGAAAAGGAATTTTAATCAAATATTTGAGTTTTATAATTTAAGAGATAAATTAGATTTTTTTATTAATAAATAGTATTGAGAGATATATTTAATAGAAGTTTTTGAAAATACGATAATATTTATGTTATATCAATAAGTCTATTTTATTAATTAAATTATTGATTAGTATATATATCTATTATAAATAAAAAATTAAGAGTAAAGAGAAACATAATGAAACAGATAGGTTTATATTATTATTTTTGAGTTTATATCTTTAATATATCAATAAATATTAAAAATGTTCAACTGCAAGATTTAACAACGGAACCAAGCATATAAATCGGCTTTGACACATCAAAAGCTTGTAAAAAAAACAACTGGGGTAACGAATCAGATAATAAAAATATCAGAGTAATCTAAAAAGTGAACATATATGCATAAATTTAATCATCCTTATTACTAATACACAACTTTATATATTCATTATATGAACAGATATGAATATTATTCTTATTTTTAAAAATAAACTTTTATATCTCATACGTTTATTTTTATAATCATAACATTTTCATTTGCTTATGAAGCATTGTCAAATATTTTGGAATGATCTTGCTTATTAGAGGAGAGCATACAGCGGTTTTTGGTTTAATCTACAAGTACCATTAGGATATCAAATACACTACTCCAGAAAAAATATTGGCCATAGTATTTAGATGTAATTTCGTCTTTGAGACGATCTTTGAGGACATTAGAATGCTTGTTAGAACTAATTTAAATATAAGTTTATTGTTGATAAAGAAAGGACAGTCAAATAATTTCATTATTGAATAAAGAGCAGTATAAAACTGCTCGATCTATAAAATAAATATTTACGCTATGAATAGTTTGAAATTTTGAACATAGATGTGGCGCTAATGAATCATTAATCGCATATCTTGCTAGATTACAGGATAGAGAAATAAATTATCCTTGAAACACTAATAAAAATTATTTAACATATAGTGAAATGGATACTTCGCTTTTCTGTATGACAAGCTATCCGAAAGAGAGCTCTTCGTGTTGCGTCCGCAAGCGTTTTGTGCCGCTCGCTCTTTTTTAAAAGAAGTTCTTGTAATGAATAATTTCGTACTAAGCTCTATCCACCACGAACCCACATTATTTTCTTAGAAACCTTACGATAAACATCGACGGTTGAGAAGAGCCGTAACGATATATTTATGAAACTATAATCAGCAGTATACAGTCTAAAGTACTAAAATTATCTACACACAACACTTTCTTCCTACTATAACCTAAATTTATTATTTATTATACCATCTATCTTTTCGACAGCCACGACCTCGGATTGAATCCCGCATTTAGCACTTTTTTTCTGAAGAATAAATTTTTTCTCTCAATGGTCGATTTTTGCAGAAATCCAACCCTACCATTTAAAAAACAAACGGGGCTATAACAAATTTATAGGTGCAATAATCGAAATGTTATACATGTGCAGACATGTGCTACGCTTGCATTAAAATCAATCGCTATGTTATATAGGACGTATACTAGAGAAAATAATAATAACAAACACTATCACAAGATTCAGAAAAAAAACAATATAAAGGCATGACAATACATCCAGATGACACAAGAACCCACAGGACATGCAACAACTGTCCTAGTTTTGAACTAACACCTACCCACATATCCTCATGTTTAGCAATGGCTGCAGTCTTGCAGAAAATTGACATGGACCCAGAGCAGCAGCTTTACAGACCCAATATAGATAACATTGTGACTGCTGTGATAAAGATGCATGGAGACATCTGAGGCTCTTCAATGGGGCACGACAACAACTAGAAAAAATACTAAATTATTTGATATAGACCTAACTATATAAACAGAAACTAACAGGTATAGCATCTGAGATTAAATTGTATATAACACGTAGATCAATGGTCAAAAAACAAATAACAGTTTGATCTTCACAGAATCATCTACAATTACCTATATTTTATCAATTCCAGTTAGATGACATTATATACTAAAAACTGTATTTATCAATAAGTTCGACTTAAACGAAATTATTTATCAGAATATTTCAGTGTAGAAATGTTGATTACATTATAATATTGGGAAAACCTATTTACAGAAATATATTTCTCAAATTTTTCTCGAAATTATGGTTGTTATTAATATAAATATCCCTTTTTATTTCAATCACATATATATTATTCTAAAAGTCATTTATTTTTATAATAGAAAAATTTCATATTCAAAAACTTGAATAAAAATTAGAATATATATATTATATTTCATTGAATTTCATAAATTTTCATTCATTTTTAAATTGAATGAAAATTCTCTTGAATATTCATTCTCACTCAACTATATACATAAATAGCCCGTTGTAAACAAACTAATATAATTGAATTATCCAGCTGAACATACAACTTGTCATCATTTAAAAATAACATCTTATGAGTTAAACACAATATAAATAAATATTATATTTTCCTTACTTATAACGAACCAACTTATATTATTAAAACTTTTCTTTTCCTTCAATATCCTTTTTAAATATAATTCGTATCATATTGTTGGGAGAGAGCTTCGCTGCTGGTGTCTTTAATTTATTTGTCCCATTTAACAATTCTGTTTGAATCTTTTTCAATGGTTCAATTATGGCTTTTTACATCTTATTTCTATTATATTTCATGTATAATTATTTTTACATAATTTAGAGTTGTATAAATTCATTTGAATACTTTTGTTCATTGCGATTATTTAAGACACTAATCTAGAGATTAATTAGGCGAAACCACTGATATGGTTCACTACTGATAAGCCAAGTCCTCTCATTCAATAACTCATATCATTGCAGTAATGTCTGTCGAGATAATATTCGATGATTTTATTCAAAATAAACATATTTCTAGTAAATTTATTTGTTACAAATTTTAACGATAGATGGCAATTCAATTTATAAATTTAATTTACTAATATATATTTGTCATGAAACCATTATTACGGAAGAGCTTTGTTCGATGCAATACCTTGAAATTATATTTATTTATTTATTTAACAGTTGGGAGAGACACGCCATATCCACAATTTGGATAATTGCGTGTATATTTTAAATTATATACAATTAATGCAATTGAACATTGGAAATCGTTAAAATTAAACGTTCGATGTCAAATTTTACATATAGTAATTATAAGTAGTAGCTTGAAATATGTACAGTCAACACTTTCGCCTCAAAATATATACATCCTGCAGAATCTATTAAACTTGATATATTGGTCTTTATTGCAAGCAGCTTGTTTTGTATTAGTCAGGTAAAGTTGGTTTTCTTCCCTTAGATCAGAAGTTAATGGACAGTTTATCAGAAGGTGTTCAGGGGTTTGTTGTTCGTTTCCACAAGTGCATGCAGGTGAACCAATTATGCCAATTCTAAACAAATATGTGTTGAAGTCACCATGTCCAGTAAAAAAATTGAACGTTATAGAAGTTGGGTTGAACATAGTTAGGAATTCTTGAAGTATCAAAGAACCCTTGAAATTATCATTGGCACCTCCATAGTATTCCTCAAATTTCTGGTTTATAAAATTAGATATAATTTTTCTTCTAGTTGGATCTGATTTTTTGTATCCAATATTTATTTTTAGTATATTTGTTTCAATAAAATCCGTGAACTTTGGTGTTCTAGCAACAATATGAGTACAGTTTGAAGATGTTTAATTATAAACCTGTGTACTGTGCTTCAAAACTTTGTACTGCAGAGAGCTTAATTTATCTCTGACTTTTTTGGGTATAAAGTTGTACCAGATCGTGGAACCATAAGTTAGTGAACTTCGAAACAGTGTCTTATAGAGTTCTATTCTTCTTTTACTGTCCAGTCCCCATGCTTTCCCGGTTAATCCAATTAGGTATCCACTAGCTCTATTTGTCTTAGTAATAATCTCATCAATATGGGGCACAAAATCTAATTTGTTTTTATTTCTATGATTTTTAAAAGTTATTCCCATAATCTTCAGTTTTTCCACCCGATTGGCAGTAATAGTGTTCGGAATTTTTGCAGCTATTTTGCTATTAAACAAGTACACTTCGTTCTCTTTTTATGCGGTTTTTTTTTATGCGGTTTTGGAGTTATGCGGTGCAAGAAAAAAAAATTTATTCGAATATCGAATTCGAAAATATCGAAAATATCGAATACTACCTGTAACGGCAGCTGGCATGCCTATATAGTAAATTATCAGTGAACACATATTTATCACTGATGATACTCTGTGCAGTTGCCTTTTGACTGTTTGTAATATCTACCACATGTAAACATATGTCTTATAATTAATATGCTATATCTGATGTTGGCCTAAAAGAAATAAAGTATTTCTTTTTAAACTTCCAAGTACTTCTTGCTTATTAACGTCAACAAATACAAGGACGTTACACTACCGAAAACCGGAAGATAAATTTACTCAAGTGAATTGTAAGTTTTTTTGAATAATTTTAGTGCGTAATTGTACATTAAGTTTTTTCTATAATTTTTAGTCCTCTTAAAGAAAATGTGTGACAATAATAAAAAACAAAAAAGAAGTGCAATTTCGCTAGAAACCAAAATTATAATTCTCGATTGCTTGGCGAAAGGAGAAAGATCAACAGCAATAGGTAAACGTTATAATTTAGGCGAATCTACTATAAGAGCAATAAAAAAAAATGAAGCGGCAATAAGAAGATCAGTCAGATCTGGTACAAATTTGAGTTCTAAAATTTCATCATATTCAAGAGGCATTTTAATAGAAAAAACAGAAAAGGCTCTCGTAATTTGGATTGAAGATTTAACTCAAAAAAGAATTCCGTTAGATGGACATTTAATCAAGATGAAAGCCCTTAAATTTTACAAGGAGTTAAAAGAATCAGAGCCATCTACATCTTCACGTGAAAGTAATCCACAATTCTCTGCCAGCACAGGGTGGTTAACTGGTTTTATAAAAAGACATTCTTTTCATAATCTAAAAATAAAAGGTGAGGTGGCTTCTGCAGATGAAGAAGCTGCTAGAAAATATCCTGAAAAGTTGGCTAAAATTATTAAAGATGGAGGATATTGTGCCCATCAAATCTTCAATGCTGATGAAACAGGATTGTTTTGGAAAAAAATGCCAACCCGTACTTACATTGCAAAGTCCGAAAAAAATGGCAGTGGTTTTAAAGCTACTAAAGATCGAGTTACTTTATTGCTGTGCAGCAATGCATCTGGCGATCGAATGTTAAAACCGCTGCTTGTAAATCGATCTTTAAAACCACGTGCATTAAAAGGAAAAGACTTAAATACACTGCCCGTACATTGGATGGCAAACAAGAAGGCCTGGGTAACAACGGCTATTTTCACTGAATGGTTCAATAAATGCTTCGTACCCGAAGTAGAAAATTATATGAAAGAGATGGGTCTCGAATTTAAGATCTTATTAATTCTTGACAATGCACCAGGTCATCCAAACTTAGAACATCCAAATATAAAGGTAGTTTTTTTCCCTCCAAACACAACGAGCCTAATTCAACCATTAGATCAGGGAATTATTTCAACATTTAAAAAATATTATGTAAAATTCACTTTCCAATTCATTTTCGATAAACTGGAATCCGATACAATAACAGTTACTGAAGTTTGGAAACAATTTAATATCTTGAACTGTGTAGATCATGTTGCGTTAGCAATTGCCGAGATAAAATCACAAACTTTAAATGCATGTTGGAAAGCTGCTTGGCCTGAATGCGTATCAAAGAAAAATGAATCAAATAGAACAACAATAGTAACATCAGATATTATTTCAATTGCTAAGGAAATAGGTGGGGAAGGTTTTGATGATTTTGGCGAGCATGATATAGAAGAATTGCTTGTGGACGAAGCCCTAAATGATGATGATATTTTGGAAAGTATGGTAGATACTACTAAAGATTTCGAAACAGTAGATAGCGAACTGGAAGATGTTACTCCACTGGACGAAAAATTACTTCGGGAAGGCCTTCAACTTTCCGGTAAATTGGAAATTTTTTTTATTCAAAATGATAATGATGTAGAACGCGCCTTAAAATTCCAACGTGATCTGAAATTTTGTATGTCTGGCTACAGAGAACTCTACAAAGAACTAGTCAAGCCATCACAGCGTTTGATTACTGACTACCTTGTCAAAGAAAAAAAAATCACTGAAGTTCCTAAAGAAGCATTACCATGTAGATCTGATGACGTAATTTTATCTTCAAGTGATGAAAGTGATCTTGCACCAATCCTCAAACGGGTTCGCACATTATCAGACAGCGAATAATGATGAAAACATTCTTAATATGATTTTAAATAAAGTTTTGTTTATGTTTTTTTTTTTAACATATTAAGTTTTGTTTTTATTAACACACATATGTGCCATTTATTAAAATATGATGAGAAAAAAATTAAATCTTATTATTTATACATCTTTTTTTATGCGATTTCTAGTGCATTTTAAAACATTATTTAGGTTTTATGCGATTTTTTTAATAAATGGAACGTATCCATCATTTTACATATAAATGTATGTCTTTTTTTGTGCGATTTTTTCTTATGCGGATTCCCCTGGAACGCATCTACCGCATAAAAAAAGAACCAAGTGTATAAGATTTTCGTTTTCTCCTCAGATACGGTCAACTTATTGTTCCCACACCAGTCTAATATTCTCCCCATGACCTTTCCTGTTGTATTCCGAAGTTCTGTCAAGTTGTTTCCTCAACATATCACAGTTATATCATCCGCATAAGCAATGATATCACTGTTTGGTTCTGAATAGTTATTCAATAAATCGTTTAGAATAATATTCCATATTATAGGGGATATAGGCCCACCCTGTGGACATCCCTTGCTTATTTTTTATGGGTTTCATTTGATGAGTATCTAAATCTCACTCTTCTATTATTAAGAAAAGACTGTAGTAGTTTTATTATTGAAGCTTGAACGTTGTCCTCATCTAGTCTTTTCAGCACCATCGGCCACCATGCATTGTCGAACGCTCCACTTATATCAACTGCGATTATAGCTGTATATTCTTTGTTTTTATGTTCTAGAGCTATTTTGACAATTTCATTTAATGCAGAGATAGTAGATCTTGATCTTCTAAATCCTTGTTGACGATTGTTAAGCTGATTCGAGTCTTCCTAAAATTTTATTAGTTTGTTGTTAATTATTTTTTCAAATATTTTGGAAATGTTTGAGTTGAGACAAATGGGTCTGTAGCTTTTATAAATTTTCATGTCTGTTTTACCTGGTTTGGGAATAATTATTACCTCAGATTTTTTCCATTCATTCGGATAATAATTTAAATCTAAGCATTTTTGAAAAAGTTTCACCAGTATTGGAACTATTAGTTGTTTAGTATGTTTTATTATATTGTTAGAAATATTATCAAAAACAGGCGTTTTCTTTGAGTTTAGTTCATCAATTATTCCATTTACTTCATTGGGCGTTATTATTATATTTTCTAATTATGAAATCCTAGAGTATAGTTCCTTATGTTTTTGTGGAAGGTTGTGTCTTCATTATCTCTATCATCGGGGAAAAGGTTGTTCAAAAGTTCTACTTGTCTTCTGGAATCGTTCTTCATCTTTATTCACTTCTAAGATTTCCAAAATTTCATTTCGGTTAGAACCGTTTTTAATATTTTTGTATACCCTGTATAAATTTCCATATTGGTTTTTTGATTTGATGTCCTCTAAGAAAAACCTCCAAGACATTCTTTTAGCCTTATTTATTTCCCTGACGTATTTGTTTCTTGCACTTTTATACTGTTGTTAAATATGGATAGATGGATTTTTTGCCCGATAATAGGAGTTACGGAGGTATTTACAATAGCTCTCAAGGCGTGTCAAGTCCGCGTTCCACCATCTGTTTATGTTGTTTTTTATTTGTTTGTTTTTTTATTAGTTTAAGAGTATTATACGCTGCTTCAATGAGCGTGTTCGAAAGTTCCTTTACCGCGCTATCGACGTCTTTCCTTGTATTTGCTGTATCTAAAAGGTTTTCAATAATATTTTGATCTATTTTTTTGAAATTCTGGCCAAAATTTGACCAGTTCGCCTTTTCTCCACTGAATTTCCATGTGGAATAATTAGTAGCTGTGGTGAAATTATCAGTTGTATGTACTTCATAGAGGATTGCTACATGATCAGAGATCTGCGATATTTGTTCTGTGTGCCAGTCTCTGATAGCTGCTATTGCTTGTTTGTTAGTCAGCGTAAGATCAATCACACTAGCATTTCGACAGAAATTATATGTATGTACCTCTACAGATCTATAAGCTTATGTAATTACGAATTCATAGAAAATGCAGGTTATATGCCAAACCGATACAATACAATAATATAGCGGTATAGAGATTAATTTAACACAAAATTTAGCAATACTCTTTACTTAGAAATTGATTTTTCTCAAACATCAGTTATTAAATAAACATCAAAATGGCGTCTCGGATATTTTATCCCAGTACATCAGTTCACCAGCGCAGCAATATGAAAATATAACATTCATACAATAATCATACGAACATCAATAATATAAAAAATTACTCAATTTTATATTTATTTTAGCAATTTCTATTATATATTTTCTCCTCCCAGTTTTGTTGAATGTATAAATACATTCAACTATTCAATTATATATTTGAATATACGCAGCTCTCATAATGGAGATATCAACATAGTTAAATTTCAACTTAATGCCATTTATAAATAAATATTGTTATTCATTTCATCAATTGAATTTAAAATGAATCCTATTAGGCTTATATACTAAATAAGACATTATACAGAATCGCAATTACCGAGCGCACTAAATAAAAACATGAATTAGATTTTGTTTATTTTCTTTATATATATACATTATGAATAAACATTTTATTAACTTGTAATATATCAATAGAATACGTTATTCATTTATATTTGTTATGTATTTAGTTTTATCTTCATTTTTCTCTCCGGATAAGTATGAAGAAAATTTTCTAGGAATTTTGTCGAATGTAATCAGACGTGGTCCGCTTATCAACACGTGAGAGCGGCAGCTTCTTTTAAAATCAAATTTAAGCGAATTTTTTGTTGAGTCATTCTAACTACACTTAAAACATATTCTTTCCACTCGCCCTTCGAGTTTTACCTTCCTAGAAATCCAAAACTTGCAAATTTTGCGAATACTTTGCAAGAAGACGAGCAATAAATATCAAATTCATCTAATATTCTCTTCATCATGTAAAATATTATAGTACAGAAAAAACAGGCTAAATAGTATTACAAGAATCAAGAGCACAAGTGAAATATTAAATTATATATATATCGAAAGATAATTTGAATAACTATATTTTATAATTGAGTGTTGAAACAAAATTTCAAATTTGGGATATGAAATCAGCAGCATTGTGCCAATTTCTTTTCTAAATGCCCATTTCTGCTAAAAAACACAAACGGAAGATAAAAATACCTTGAGGTTTGAACAATCACTGAAAAACATCTACAGGCCTTACTTTATGAAAATATATCGGGAGGTCTTGATAAACCCTTCCAACGGTTTAGCCAATTTAATCTACCGAACAGCTTATTAGAGCTCTAAAACTGTATTGGATGATTTGCTTTTATATCTACACTGAAAATAGTTGGGGAAGGGTGATCTTAGTTATTTTAAATGAAAGAAGCAATGAAGAAAGGCGTTTTACGACAGTATATTTTGATCTGCAAACAATAAATGCAAGTTAGGCATCAATTGAACATAAGCCTATAACGCGCCATCTATATATAAGTGATGATTTATTTCGTATATATTTATATATATTATATATATTTGAGTGTAATATATTCATCAACATATTAGCTTTAGTGACTTAGTATCAGTAAGGCCTGTTTATCCGTAATATAATTTAAACTATGTAATTGAAATATATTCAACATTTTTGCTTATATTTATTTAGTATCAGTAAGGCTTCCTTATTGTTTACATTTTGACCAATGTGATTGCAATATATTCATCAACATAATTCACTATATTGATTTAGTATCAGTGAAGCCTCCTTATTGTTCACATTTTGACCAAAGTGATTGCAATATATTTATCAACCTATTAGCTTTTATTGAAAAAGTATCATTAAGGCCTGTTTATCCGTAATATAATTTGAACAATGTAATTGCAATATATTCATCAACATTTTTGCTTATATTCATTTAGTATCAGTAAGGCTTCCTTATTGTTTACATTTTGACCAATGTGATTGCAATATATTCATCAACATTTTTGCTTATATTTATTTAGTATCAGTAAGGCTTCCTTATTGTTTACATTTTGACCAATGTGATTGCAATATATTCATCAACATAATTTACTATATTGATTTAGTATCAGTAAGTCTTCCTTATTGTTCACATTTTGACCAAAGTGATTGCAATATATTCATCAACATAATTTACTATATTGATTTAGTATCAGTAAGGCTTCCTTATTGTTCACATTTTGACCAAAATGATTGCAATATATTCATCAATATAATTCACTATATTGATTTAGTATCAGTAAGGCTTCCTTATTGTTCACATTTTGACCAAAGTGATTGCAATATATTGATCAACCTATTAGCTTATATTGAATTAGTATCATTATAAGGCCTGTTTATCCGTAATATAATTTGAACAATGTAATTGCAATATATTCATCAACATTTTTGCTTATATTTATTTAGTATCAGTAAGGCTTCCTTATTGTTTATATTTTGACCAATGTGATTGCATTATATTCATCAACATAATTTACTATATTGATTTAGTATCAGTAAAGCCTCCTTATTGTTCACATTTTGACCAAAGTGATTGCAATATATTCATCAACAAATTTGCTTATATTGATTTAGTATCAGTAAGGCCTGTTTATCCGTAATATAATTTGAACAATGTAATTGCAATATATTTAGAAATATATAAGCTTATATTGATTATGCATCAGAGTAAGACTTCTTTATTGTTTACATTTTTACCTATTGATATTGCAATATATTCCTCAGCATATTAGCTTATATTGAATTAGAATCAGTAAGGCTTGTTTATCCGTAATATCATTTAAACAATGAAATTACAATATATTCATCAACATATTTGCTCATATTGATTTAGTATCAGTAAGGTCTCCTTATTGTTTACACTATGACCAATGTGATTGCAATATATTCAACAACCTATTAGCTTATATTGACCAGTATATCAATAACGCCTCTTTATTCCTACATATCAATTGAATAAAATTAAAATACACTGCCAAAATAAATAAATATATATATATCATCATTATAGAGTTAAATAATTAGGGATTATGGTTTATTAAAAGGAAATTTTATTCTATTAAGACAATAAAAGGTGTATGGCGTAAGAATTTTATTTTAATAGTAATAAATTTAGAGTAATGTTTTTTTACTTCCTGGGTCGGTCCTCTAGAGAATATGTCCAGGTACATCCTAAATCAAAATAAATGACTAAAACTGTCGGCGTTATTCTATCAGCCCAAGTTACAATGGCGGAGGTCTCCTTAGAGTATTCCTTTAAAACACGCGCACAGCTTCCTATTTACACCTATAATTTATTTAGAGGAGCCATTAACACATTATATTTATCTTTATTTATTTATTTATATGTTTAACTACTACTGTATTCTTATATAGTTAATCATATTAGAATGTATAAGTCTACTTGTTATTAATAGGTTACTGTCGAAATTAGGGATGCGTTATCTTAGATTCTTTCAATTAAGTATCGTTATTTATTTATCGTTTTAATGAATTGAAATGTGATATCATGAAATATTAGCGATGTTATCTTTATTGATTCTTATTACTAGCTAGCTTTCGAGAGAGAGAGAGATTGAGATTGAAACTTCTTTATCACATAGTTCATATAAGGTTATATAAGGATGAATACAATTTTGAATGAATAATATCATATAATAAATATATGAAAACATATATATAAATATCTAAAGAGACAAAGGTCGCCTCTCCCGCCAAAATAGACTTCAAAACTAGACGCCATCTATTGACTGTCACAGCAAACTAGCGGCCTCAGGTCGGTGACAAAGCCACAACACCAGCTTTGGCAAACTGAAAAACGTCCACCTAGAGACCATGGTTTCGGGCTAATGTCCCTCGTCAGACTAAGACGGACTTTATTACATGAGATCCACACGAGATCTAACGGAATCCTGACAATCTGCCAAAGAGGTGTTTAGCTGGCAAAGTGGCTGGGCCAAATCTATGGCTAAAATAGAGATGGAAATTTTGCCTGGAGGATATTAATCTAAAGAGACAAGGGTCGCTTCTCCCGTCAAAATAGACGTCAAAACTAGACGCAATCTATAGATGGCTTTTCAGTTTGTCAAAGCTGGTGTTGTGGCTTTGTCACTGACCCGAGGTCGCTAGTTTGCGGCGACGGCCAATAGATGGAGTCTAGTTTTGACTTCTATTTTGATGGGAGAGGCGACCTTTGTTTCTTTAGATCAATATCCTCCCGGCAAAATTTCCATCTATATATAAATATATATAAAATAATTGATAAATATGCATGTGTGTATCGGCGTTCAACAAGTTTCCCCGCGAACGAAACGTTGCGGAACGAAAAATCATAATTTTCTTTATTTAAGGAGAAACAATGGCTATTCCAATCCTTAGGGATGAAGTATGAAAAGGATGAATTGTGGAGAGTAATAATAAACGAAAAATAAAAGTAGAATATTTACGAACATAAAAATATGTTCAGGGTAGCCTAGTGGACATGGCATCTACCCGATAAGCGGAACACTGTGGGTTCGATTCCTATCCTTGGACACGTTTATTTTTCCGTTTATCATTACTCTTCACAATCCATCCTTTCATACTTTATCCCTAAAGATACGAATAGTCGTTATTTCTCCTTAAATAATGAAAATTGCGATTTTTCGTTCGATAAAAAGAAACATTGCGGTAAAACTTGTTAAACTTCGTTCTATAAGCATAGCCGCATTATATTTTATTATAAAGTACATTTTTTTATGAATAAAAATCCTTCTACCAGTAAATATTTTTATTACCTCGACGTTTCGACAAAAATATTTTGTCCTCCTCAGGAGAAAACAAAAATTAAAAAACATTCAGCAAGGCGTGGAAATTATTCTAAGGTTCCAACGGCGTTCTCACGCGATATTATTTTTTAATTCAAAAAGAAGTTGAAAAGGGTAGGTATAAATTGTACGTAATAGATATCGATTTATATATACTATTGGGAAATCTTTATAAATATTATTATTTTTATATTTATTTTTGTTTATAATTTCTATATGGTCTATATTTCTATATGGGTATATTATAATTTATTTCAAAGATCATAGTATTTTGTGAGTTAAATATTTATTTTTGACTCGTGCTTTAGATGTTGTACAAAAATTTGGAATATCGCGTGAGAACGCCCTTGGAACCTTAGAATGATTTTTAACACCTTGCCAAATGTTTTAATTATTGGTTTCTCTTGACGAGGAGAAAATAAATTTGTCGAAACGTCGAGGTAATAAAGAATTTACTGGTCAAAGTATCTTCATTTTCAAGAAATATGAATGTCGGCCTCTATCTTTACGATATAAAGTACATATATAAATATATATTTTATATTAACACAAAGCAATAACGCGCCATATATACATATAAAATGAAAGGATTTAAAAGCACGAATGTTTCTTTTATACATAATACAAACTTCTACTGCCCTTACTACGATGAAAAAATATATTGGGAGGGCTTGGCTCATCAGTGGTGAACCCTCCCAGCGGTTTCGTCAATTTAATCCACCAGACCGCTTCTCAGAGCTCTAATACTGTATTGGACGATTCTGCCTATATACGCAGCATTGAAGAATGGAATTTTAGAAATGGGGTTTTCAAGAAAACTATGGACATAATGAGCCACTGATGAGCCAAGCCCTCCCAATATATTTTTTCATCGCAGTAAGGTCAGTAGAAGTTTGTATTATGTATAAAAGAAACATTCGTGCTTTTAAATCCTTTCATTTCATATATATTTTATATACGAAGTTTCATTGGTAGCGCTCAACGCAGGAAAGACTCCGCCAACAATGACTGCGAGAGTTCTTAGAGAGGGAGGGAGAAAAGTGAGTCTGTTCAATAGACTTTTAAGTGAATAGAGATCAGATAGAAGTTGTTCATTTATGTAGGCTCGTATTACCCATTTTCTTGTAAACTTTACCTTTAATGCCTTTCAGTTATATAATTATAAAAGGTAAATCATCGCTTCCTCTTCTCTCTTGTTTCACGTTCTGTTCTAATCTATTTAAGTTGGGGAAACCTCCCTTGCTGAAGAAATATGTACACATATATAACTATATATATTCCCCTACATTTTATCTACATATTATTTACTCCTTTATTATATATTATCCTTTATTTGATCTTAATTTTTTTCTGTAGAAATTGATTGGAAATAATCAATAAAATAGTTTAAATGGCCAAAAAAAAAAATATTTTCTAATCCATTTATAATAGTTTTATACTTATTTTAATAGGTATTGGCTTTTATGAGTTTATAGAAAAATAGCTTTTAATAATCTTCAACAATGATTCGGATAAAGCTATTTCATTATTTTTTCATAAAACATTATGATTAATTTATTTTTCATGAAATGAAATAATAAAAAGTTATAATGCATTATTTGCATACCTTCTTATCTTTATTTTCTAACAAATCAAAAGAATTAAGAAAAAGAAAGATAGTAAATGCCTTTTTTTTATTTATATACCTGATCCAAATACAAATTCACTTTTGTACTATTTTTTAAATCAAAAGAATATTAGTATTTTTGAAAGACTCTGAATTAAATATATGCTGATCAATAAGGCCTATTGAATGATGTAATAAACCAGAAGCGTTTTTCAGAAGAATTAGTAAAATTTGCAAAATATTACATTCTAACAAATTATTACCGATAAAACTGAAGAGAAAAATGGAAATCGGTGAATAATTACGACCTAAAACTAAATAGTAAAAATGCCAATTCCAATATGCAACTAAAAATCTATTTATAGGATAACAATTACGATAATTGGCTTACACAAGCTCCTTTTCTAATCATATTTGCACACAAACCAACTAAATCCTATTTAACGAGGGAAAAGAAGACGTAAGCTATAAAATTAATTAACGGCTCTATATTGGACGGTTATCGAAGAGGCGGAACATTTCGAATTAAGCAAAACTCGAGGTTGCTAGGGGTAATCCAATTTGAGAATGGGCATGCATCACTTGGCAACTAATCCCCTTCAAATTCCTAATTCATATGCTGACCATCTTTAACTTAGCACCGGTGGTTTGGCGCCTGCGCAGAGGAATGATCGAGCGAGAGTAGTTGAGGCACAGAAGTTGCCATGTGGAGAGGCCTGGCTGTGTTTGCTCTCCTAGCCGTTTCGTCTGCAGGTACCCGTTTCTAATCCCACTTTCTTAATCCTTACCCTCTATCACCTTTTCATTTTAAAATTTTACTTATCTCATATATTTACATACTTTATATTATAATACAATATAATGCAGCATATGATTGTAAAACAATGTTTGACAAGTTTTACCGCAAATGTTTCTTTTGAACGAAAAGAATAGAAATAGTCGTTATTTCTCCTTAAAATAAATTACGATTTTTTTGTTCAAAATAAACATTTGCGATAAATTTTGTCAAGCGTCGTTTTAATTTATATTATTTTATACTATTTCTCACAATGAGTTTCTTCTTTTAAAATGCAATCTTTCAAGCGAGAATCGCTCTTTAACAAATTAAATAAAACACCGATTATATCTTACAAGATATTTTTACAAATATATATAAACACTTCTTTTGCAAGATATAGTAGATATTTTTTATTGAGCCCGTTAAAGAGCTATTATCGCTTGATAGCTAGCATTTTAAAATAAAAAAGAAACTCATTGTGAGAAAATATTTTTGTATTTTTAAACGTTTGCCACACTTTTATCATAAATATTAATTTATATTGTACTACAAAACTAAACTATTATCTATTTAAAAAAAACATTTTGTTTGAGTTATGAGTGTAAATTATTTTCTAATATCACTTGTAAAAGAGAATATAGGATATTATTGAGATGTGTATATACAATATTATCTATAGAAAGTTTTCATCATGCACATTATGTTAAATGCAACATGTTGAGGATTCAAAAGTTATGTGAAGAAGTGAAACTTCGTGGTAATTCTGTTAAAATAATATTTTAATATGTTTATTGAGTATAAGCAAATATATTATTACAAATTATCTACTTTAAAAATATTAATTAAATACGATTTTAATATTTATCTAATAACTTTATATATATATCATCACTACATATATAGTATATATTTTATTTAACAACTACTCATTATTAATAATCTAGTATAAATTATAAATTTATATTAGATTGACAAATCTTCTCGGTTCAACAAACCTATTTGCATATTTATAATTTTTTTTGTAAATAATATTTATATTTAGAGAAAATAAAAGTTTGATCTTTATTATTTCACGTATGTTTTTTTGCTATTCTTATATAAATATATTTGGAAAACATATATTAGAATGAAATTATTTCAATTTTATATTTTCACAAATTGAAAGATATTTTTTAAAAAATGGCATGCACTTTATATAAAATATAATATTTGCTGTTAATAATTGAAAGAGAGAAAAAGTTTATATTACTTTCTCCAAAACCACAACTTTGGAAACAATTTTAAGTCATCAATAATATAGTAGATATATTCTACGAAATGAAAACACAGAATTATTTTAAAGTATTGATATATAAAATATTTACTTTTTTATCGAATATTGGACACGACAACATCTATTTATATCGGGTAAATATTTTCACGATTAAAAGATATCAAAAGGTTTTCCATTTTTATTTACTTAGTTTCTAATTTTTTTTTTTCCGTATTCAATAAAAATGACGATTTTCAAACGGAAAAAAATAATGTTCAAGTTTAAATTGAAAATATAGGTAGATTTTTATTTCGATTAAATTGACTTGTTTTACGAATAGCATAATATATATATAAATATAAGAAAAAGGCATCTCCTTATCGTGCAACTGAAAGTTGCTGATGGCTGGCGCCATCTATCGGAATAAATATCAACTATTCTCGTTGATTTTTAATTATTCCAGAATTGGCCAAATACCCATTCTTGATTAATCAAGAAAAGCCAACCACGGACGCGTTTCGGGCTGTTGGCCCTCATCAGCGTGGTGCAAGCTGTACCTCAACGACCAAAAAATTGGTCATTAAGGCATCCTGAAAAATCATGAAACGGGTAGTTAAGGCCAGAATTGCGTGAGGACGCTACACAATGTGAAAAAATAGTACAAATGTAACATTGTACTGGGATAAGCTGCATAAATTAAGAAAAAGGCATCTCCTTATCGTGCAACTGAAAGTTGCTGATGGCTGGCGCCATCTATCGGAATAAATATCAACTATTCTCGTTGATTTTTAATTATTCCAGAATTGGCCAAATACCCATTCTTGATTAATCAAGAAAAGCCAACCACGGACGCGTTTCTTAATTTATGCACCTTATCCCAGTACAATGTTACATTTGTACTATTTTTTCATATATATATATATATATATATATATATATATATATATATATATATATATATATTGATATCAAAAAAGGTATATCCTGAATACGTTCACATGGTCATTTTAATGGCAGAGCACCATTTGATGGAACATAAATCAAATAAACGTTGATATAACATATTCCCTGATATTTGACCAATATATATGTTATGAATATATTGTTTTGTTGTTGAAAAAGATAGAGAATTGAAGGTGCAGTCGTGAAAAAAGATAGTTATTTACCTTTCAAGTAGTTTTTATTTTCAATTATTTGAATATTTAAAATTATTCCTATATTCATGAATTAAAAAACAACTATACATATTTACCACAAATATTCAAAGTATTCTAAATATATGGTCAAAAATAAAAGAATAGTCAATGATGAAAGTAAAATACATTTTTTTATAAAAAAATAAAAAATTGCATTTTAGATTATATAATATATATATATATCGTAATTCGAAATGGTAAGGCATTCACCATGTTGATGAGGGCCAATAGCCTGAAACGTGTAAATAATTGACTGCCCTTTTATAAAAGAAGTGATATTTGGTCAATTATTGAATAATTAAGAATACATTCTATATATATTCAGACAGATGGCGCAAGCCATTAGTAGCTCTCTTTTACACGATTATGATATGCTTTTTCTTATTAGTTTGTAAGAGGGATTGAACATTTCAACTTTATCATAAATAATACACATCTAATAAATCAAAAGTAACAACTATCAATTGATAAAACGATTATTCTTTTGAGTAAGAAATATTTGGTTGTTTATGTTTCACTCGATCTTAGAATATTTCTGCCACATAATGTTGACGCCCGTTTCGAGAACATAAATTGCTCTTTCCTTTCTAATATTTATTTTTTCAAAGTATTATATATAAATATGATTTTCCATTAGCCTACGTTATAATGAAATATATTTATTATATTAGCAAGAATTAAACCTAATGAGGGGTCGGTGGAAGGCTGGTTAAACCGTTTGGTTTTCGACCACTAGGACCCGGGTTCGATTCCCCCATTGGACAATTTTTTCTGTTTAAAGAAAAAAAAAATGCTCCAATGGCCCCCGATTCTTGCAAAGGTCCAACCCCACCAGCGAGTGCAAGTAACCAAACGGGGCTCTGGCATTAGTAAGTGCAAAGTCGAACTGCTTTTCACATATGTAGACATGTAGTGCACTTACAGTAAAAGCAGTCGCTAACTACCCACCATGATTATCATGGCCTGTACCACGTGTACTAGGGATAAGCAAAAAAAAAAAAAACTAATGAGAAGGTTTGAGTCAAAAGGCGATCCATTAAATAAGTTTATATAAAAGGGCGTACCTGGATCTGTAAAGAGAAAAAAAATGTTTTCTCAAAATATTTCTAGAGATTGCTCCCTCTTTATCAATTCATTGTAATAGGTAAATTAAGTTCACTGTACAATAAATTTGATAAAGAGGGAGCCCCATCTCTTCGAAATATTTTAAGAAAAAAAAAAGTTTTTTTTCTCTTATTACAGATCAAGGTACGCCCTTTTATATGAACTAATGAAAAGGGTTTTATCTTGGGGAAATAAAGACAGCGAATCGCAGCAATGTAGATAATGAAGAAAATAAAAATTATTATTATTATGTTATATATATAACATTGATTCAGCCTGTTTTCTAATATTTTGAAAAATAGGTTGACAAAATATCAGGGAACAGGTTGAATCAACGTTTAGTTGATTTGTATTCCATTAGATGGCGCACACACACACTGCTATCTAAAAAGCTAATGTCAGGGTTGTTAGTAAATGCCATTTTTGACTGGCCCTTTTTTATTATTTTATAATTTTTTTTTTCAGAGTATTTAATAGGGTGTAGAAGTATAAATTAAAACAAAATTATATTTTATAATAATTTCACTTTAATCAATAACATATTTGTGTGGTATTTATATGGTACAAAAACAACTAGATATATTGTATAAACATGTTATATATAAAAAATAGAAGTCGCTTCTCCCGTAAAATATATTCCTTTTTTCCATGGCAATATTTCCATCAATGCCATATTATATATATTATATAATTTGTCGGCTTACTGTTGAATTATATATTTTTTAAATTAAGAGTATTAGCACTTGCTATTTGGAAACATAAGTTTTTTTATGGTATTGGTATGCAGTATCGTTTTGGAATTGCAGTCGTGAAAAATATAATAGAAACAGTTTTAATCAAAATTTTCTTTAATTGCGCTGATGAAACAATATCACTTTATTAGGTACAGCTCAAAAAGAACAACCTAGTTTATGATAATTGAAACAATGACTAATATGTGAAGGTTATTCACATATTAAACAAAAAAATAACGCGGAATTCAATCCCGGTTCATCGCTGTCGGGAATCGAGGGTGTTACTTATCGTCCACTTTTTTTCGGAAGAAAGTTCCAAATAACTTTATTAGGTGCCGCTCAAAAAGAGAAACCTAGATCATCATTTTTACAATATATTATGGAGGCTGGTTATGCACAGGGATTCATTCACAATTATAATTTAAATCAATTTATATTAATGTCGTTGGGTCCGGATTCTCAGGTCCTGGGGATATTGTTCTTGACAAGGTTTTTTTCTGGCTTGTTTGGAAGAAATCGGTTCCAAAATAACTAATTAGATACCGCTCAACAAGAGCAACCTAGTTTATGATAATTGAAACAATGAATAATATGTGAAGGTTATTCACATATTAAACAAAATGTTAACACGGGATTCATCCCGGTTCATGACTGTCGGGAATCGAGGGTGTTACCCACTCGTCCACCGACTTCTTTTAAATCGGAAGAAATAGATATATTTTAATTATATTTACATTAGAAATACCTTTGCGTGGTGTTGGAATATTTTGTTCAATTTTATTATCAAAATTATTTGAGATATATATATTTATATATTCTTGATAAAAGTATTATTATATAAAAATTAATTTTAATTTGAGAGAGAGGAATTCGCTTGTTTGAAAAGAAACATTATTTTAATTATTTACTAAAATTATATTCTTATATAATTAAAATTATATATTGTACCTTAGTCCAATAAATAGATTTGATTCGGTCAACGGAAAAAAAACAACAATGGGTTAAACATAGTCTAAATCTGCGATATTTTGCGGTCAACTTTGCGCGCCATCTATTGACCGTCCATGCAAACTAGCGCCCTGTGTTCGCTGACAGAACCACAACACCATTATTTAAAAAACTGACGAGGGTCATATCCCAAAACCAGGTCTCCGGGTGGGCATTTCTCAGTTTTCAAAAGCTGGTGTGCTATTTCCTAATCTATTATTTACTTCTTTGATAATGTAGATGGGGGGTTGTTGAGAGGATGTAGATTTGGAATAGATAAACTACCACTTCCGTCGAAATATCAACACATTTTCATTCCATCTTTAATTCGGTCATATAATTAACCTAGCACTTATTCATATTAAGAAAAAGGCATCTCCCTATCGTGCAACTGAAAGTTGCTGATGGCTTGCACCATCTATCGGAATAAATATCAACTATTCTCGTTGAATTTTAATTATTCCAGTATTTGGCCAATTCTTGAAAAATTAAAAATCAACGAGAATAGTTTATATTTATTCCGATAGATGGCGCAAGCCATCAGCAACTTTCAGTTGCACGATAAGGAGATGCCCTTTTCTTAATTTATGCACCTTATCCCAGTACAATATCACATATGTACTATTTCTGCACATATTCATATGAATACCTATTCGGATATTTCTTAAGATTCCTTTAAAAGGTTGTGTTTCTCATTTAACCAAAGCCTACCTAATACCACCGAGGGCCATTACACGTTGCCATAGTCTATCTTGATCGTTTTAATTTTACCAAAGCTGTTGTTGCAACAACGTGTAAACTTCCAGAATTGACTGTATAACGCATAGGTTTAGTGCCGACTTGACTGTTAAATTGTCTTTCTCTACATAGGATAAATTTATAAACTTTTTTGTTTAAATTTTACCTTTTATATATGTGTTGTGTTTTTAGGGTTACCGTGTAGTTGTAAACAAATTATTTTAACCCGTACTAATCCTTCTCTATATGTATTTATTTAAACAATTTCAATATAGGATTATACAATATATTTATAATGGAAATAGTGTAATTTAGATTAGATATTGAGTCTAACTAACGACGCGGATGGTCGTTATTCACAGAAGCCAGAAAACGAAGATGCAGAAAGATGATGATAAAAAGAATAATTATATTCCACGGCCATTATTTATATTATATATATATATATATATAGAGAGAGAGAATTGACAAGTCAATATTAAATATCTATCAATATGTTAAATACTTCAATAATGTTTCATATTTTTATGTTAAAAATGTGTGATCTATGATTTTAAGACTATATATTGGACTAATGTAAATAAATACAAACTATATGGGTTAAACATAGTCTAAAGCTGTGATATTTTGCGGTCAACCTTACGCCATCTAGTGGCCGTCGCTGCATTTTAGGATGTATTCATTATAAACTATTGTATATATAGGTATAGACAAATGTAAAGGCATATATGTATGACAGCGCAAGTGTTCCGAGGGGGACATAGCGCTTTAAATTGAAATAAAATAAAAATTAAAAAGTGTATATAATTTATACTCTAGAAAATTATAATATCTACTTATATAATTGCCTTATTCTGTCTGTGTGAAGTTCACTGTGGTCAGAATGGATAAAATAAAAAAAGTGTCAAGTGATGGGAATCGAACCCACGACCTTCCGCTTACCGGGCAGATGCCATGACCACTAGGCCACATGACCACAATTTATAATTGTAACAAATAGTATTTGAATCAAAACATTCAATCGGGTAAAACACGGGCGTTGCCCGGGTCATTCGGGTAGTTAATAAATAATCAACATAATGTTTCTTTTCAAGCGAGTGAATTTCTCTCTCTCAAAATATAATTGATTTTTATATAATAATACCTTTCTTAGGAATGTATATATATATATATATATCTCAAATAATTTTGATAATAAAATTGAACAAATTATGAAAACACCACTTAAAATATATTTTTAATGTAGATTTATTTGAAAGTAGGAAATATAATTTCTTAGTTTTATTTTTGTTAAACATATAAAATATTTAAACCAATTCAACAATAATCATTTAAACTATTCACAAATATTTTACTCGAGAATACAAAGTGCAAATATTTATTTCAAATGTTTAAAAGGATATGGAGTTTATAGATAACAAGAAATATTGATATTAAACTTTAGGGAAAACAAATATTAAAAATATTTCAGTTTGTATAGCAGAAATATATTGGATTCTTGGCAAAATATCCATACCACTATGACATGGTTACAAAAATAGGCGCGGCGGCTCAACAAAACCTGTTATCGCTTCGTTTCCGCCCCTCCACGATTTTTTATCTTTCAACTAACAAACCTCCATATTGTGTGCGAGGGTTCAATATATTGATTCTATACACGCCACCACATGCTACACTACCTGGCCGAAATATAGAATAGCTGCCGAGATGGCCGATACCACCCGTTTGGTTGACACTTTACCTCATTTCAAAATATATGTAATTTTTTTCGGGAAATATATTGATCTATAAAGTTGAGTCACTTTTCCCGTGAAAATAAACGACCAAACTAGAGGCTATGTATTGCTCCTCGCTGGAAACTAACAGCCTTGGGTCAGTAACAAAGCCACAACACCAGCTTCGGTAAACTTAGAAGCTTTAACTAGAGACCATGGTTTCGGGCTAATGGCCTTGTCAGCATAGGTAGAACTTTATTGGCCACTTTTTTTCATCTAAATAAACGACCAAATTAGATGCTATCTATTGCTTCTCGTCACAATCTAGCGGCCATAGTGACAAAGCCCCAACACCAGCTTTGACAAACTGAGAAGCTTCAACTAGAGACCATGGTTTCGGTCTAGGGCAACAGAAGGCAAACTTTATAAATCACTTTTCCCGTTAAAATAAACGACCAATCTTGAGGCTATCGCTCATCGCCACAAACTATCAGCCTTCGTGGCAAAGCCACAACACCAGCTTTGGAAAATTGAGAAGCTTGAACTAGAGACTATGGTTTCGGGCTAATGGCCTTTTCAGCATAGAGCGAATTTTATAGATCAATTTCCCGTGAAAATAAACAACCAAACTAGAGGCTATCTATTGCTCCTCTTTACAAACTAGCGGCCACAGGTCAGTGACAAGTCACAACACCAGCTTTTGCAAACTGAGAATCTTCAACTAGAGACCATGGTTTCAGGCTATTGGCCTTGTCAGCATAGGGCGAACTTTATAGATTACCTTCTCGTAAAATAAACGACCAAACTAGAGGCTTTCTATTGCTCCTCTTGGCAAACTAGCGGCCTTAGTGGCAAAGCCACAACATCAGCTTTAGCAAATTCAGAAGTTTCAACTAGAGACCATGGTTTCAGGCTAATGACCTTGTCAGCATACGGATAACTTTATTGGTCACTTTTTCCGTCTAAATAAACGACCAAACTAGAGGCTATCAATTGCTCCTCGTCACTAACTAGCGGCCTCAGGTCATTGGCAAAGCCACAACATCAGTTTGGTGAACTGAGAAGCTTAAACTAGAGTCCATGGGTTCGGGCTAATGCCCTTGTCAGCAGAGGGCGAACTTTATAAATCATTTTCCTGTGAAAATAAACGACAAAACTTGATGCTATCTATTGCTCAATTCATAGCTCAATTAGATATAAAATACCTTAATTATACTCTATAATATCTAGACATCATGCGCGCCATCTGTGGTTTGAAAATAAAACTATTTAGAGCTTTATTCTGATACCTCTTTATTGATAAAATATTTCAATTCAAATAAAAGGATGTCAAAAAGTTTTAATTTTAACTCATAAAGGTAGGATATCCTATAAATGGTTTAATTTCTAAAATATTGAATTAAAAAGTTTAAAAAAATGTTTGAATAGTTTATTTATATATTAGCTCTAATAGTATTATGTAAAAATCTATAGGTAAAATACTTGTTTTTCCAGTGTAAATAAATAGGTTTGCGAAGTGTAAATAAGTGTAACTGGATATGCCTTTTATAAAGTCACACATCCAGAAAGTTATTTAGAGTATAATGGAAGAGTTATGGAATAGGCCGTCGTTTACTTCATTTAAACGAGTGGTTTCTACGGAGCATTGTTGTTAATAGGCGTTGGAACACTCTTTCTTAACAACCATATTTTACATTGTAGTCAGTAGCTCTGTTATTTGCCTTTATGCTTCTTTTTTAAATATTCATAATGAGAAATCTGAAACTATTCATAATGAAACCTGAATAATATATTATAATCAATGAATGAAGAATTTCGGTTTATTATTTGCAAGATAATTGATTTTGAACAATAACCTTCCAAAAAAAAGCCTTGTTGGTAGAAATATACACGAAGTGATTTATTACATCATTTAATGATCAAAATGAAGATATTTCAGATAATGAAATATGCCAGTCCCTACTCTAATATGTTCAATAAGGTGATTCATATTTCTTTGGAAATATTATAACAGAAAATGAAAAAAGGTTATATTTTTTGGTCAAAACAAAAATAAGCAAAATATTATATGGTGTTCGAGATCTCTATTGCTTCTCAAATATTTCGTCGTTCACAGAGTGTTGGGAAAACATAAATACATTATAATATTAATATGTGGAAATATTTCAATCTTTATTCAAATGTTGATAAAATAATGGTTGATAGGAAGTATAATGAGCATCGAATCCTATTGTCAAAATCCCTGAAAAATATTTAAAAGTCGTCAAAATCATGAGTAATATGTATTTTGATTATTTATGACAACATTAGGGGGAACACAACTGCCAACAAGGCTTGGTATTTGAGTTGACCTAATGATCTATTTTGATCAAACAACAAGCAATTCAAATCCATATGATTGTTCTATTATTTTTTTAATTGACACCACATAATCAACGCAGAGGAAGATTCGTTCTGAAAGACATTCTATCAAATAAAGAAGAAGAGTACGCCTGGTCGTTTGAATCAATAATTATGAGGAACAAAAGAGGATCAAAGAGAAAGAATGATACATTCGAAAGGTAAGGTGATTATAAGTTAAACTTGAATAAATATATATTCTCGTGAAACCGTAACGTTTGACCTATGGTAATGCATTTTATATATGAATATAACTCTTCTATACTATACGTAGAACTAATATAACAAGTAATTCGTGAGTGAAACAAAGAGTTTCATCAATTTTCCATAGAATCTTGGAATACTTGGACCCTTTCCTGATTTGTATTGAGATTTATAGATGTTCTAACAGAAGATAAAATACCTAACTTGAGATATGAATGAAAAAAGAAATAAAATACGTACATACGTATTTACATATTTACGAAAGGTTTTGTGCCGGCCGAAAGGAAACAACAAAAATGAATTTATATAGTATTGTAATATAAAGCCACGAAATCATGCGGTCATTTTACAGAGTTTGTTCTTTAAAAAAGTCTGGGAAATGCCATTTTTGTGTTTAATATCAAAACGTGACCATTCATATATATTTTTTTCTCTTTTCACAAATATATATATATATATATATATATAGTTATATCGTTCTGAAAATAGAGCAATCCATATCTAAATACCTAGATAATAAAAGTGCAAATATTGTATTGAAGAAAAGATCAAACTGAGCGTCGTATAGTGTTATAATTATTTCAACTGTTGTATTATAACACTTTGTGGCGCTGAGTTTGTTTATAAAAAGAGTGTAAAGCCTTGATAAAGTTTTGGCGTTCAGCTAACCCAAATATTGGCAAATAAATCTTTTATTCAATACAATATATGCCTTTTTATTATCTTAAAATTATTATATATCAAATGTTTTTGCAAAATTCAAATTGATTATAATTTGTTGCGTGTGTGAAATAAATTAGAAAAATATATAAAACGATATTTAAATGAAAATACATATATTGGATCGAAATATCATTTATTTTATATGCCTTTTATACATGTCTTTTTGTTTTAAGATTTATTTATGGATTGCTCTTATGTTAAAAAAAAAGAAATATATATATATATATAAAACGATATAACCATATAAGAATAAAACGATATGTTTCAATTCCTTATATGGGAACACACTAAATTTTATATAATAACAAAATGTAAAGTAGAAATTTAATCAATAAGCTATGTAAAATTCGCTTCAAATAAGGTTAAACCACTGCTTGAGATATTTTTATAATTAAAATTAATTTGCATATTTATAAGTTATTTAAATATATTTAAATAAATATATATAGAATAACAAAGTTTTGGTTTTTCAAAATTTTATAAATTATATTTTAATATTTATGAAAAATTAAAAAAATTCTTTTAAAATTTCATAAACTTTCAAAACTAAAGTTTTTGTTGAAGGTGTTTTTTTTTTTGTTACGCTATAATTATATTTGCATTAGTAATATCGATTTTGGTATTGGTAAATTAATTTTAGGACTACGTGTCTTGTATGTGTAGCAAACTAAATAAATTGTATATTTGTGAAAGTTTTTTTTTTTTTTTTGACTAGCGATATTATTTCAAAATAATTTTCTTATTAATATTAGGCGTTGTATCAGGTTATTTACAAATATAAATACAATTATGGAAAAGTAAATGAATATGAAGAAATATAATGTTTGTTGAGAAAACATTGAATATAAATTAATTGTATTAATTAATATTTCTAATGAATTTTTTTTGCAAACGTTTTTTATTTTCTATATTTTGATTGATAGATTTTTTTTTGTTTCTCAGATATTTGTAAAGGTGTATTTGTTCAAAATTCTATCATATGATTCCCATCCCTGGACACTTTTATTTCTCCGTTCATCATTATTCTTCATAATTCATCCTTTCATACTTCATCCCTAAGGTTGAAAATAATCGTTATTTCTCCTTAAAATGAATTTAGATTTTTCATTCAAAAGAAACACATGCGAGATAATTTTCAAATGTCGTTCTACAATATCATATGATTTCATACTTATATAATTATCATTTCATTTTATTTGATATATCAGACGCGATATCCCAGCTTGGGATTCTTGCGCCTAAATACATTTTAACAACTTAATCTAATATATAATCAAACAGAAAATATATTGAAACAAAGGGCAAAGATGAAATTGTACTGGCAAAAGGTTAAAAGATGAAAAAGGCGAATATACTGATCGTGCAAATAAAATTTGCTAATGACTTGCGACATTTGTCGGAATAAATATCGTTGTCGAATAACTATTCGTTGATTTTTAATTATTAAAGAATTGGTCAAACACCTTTTGTTGATTAATCGAAAATTCTTGTTTTTTTCCAGGAAGCCTCAAAGACCAGCTTTTATTGGTCGTTTAGTTATAGCTTATGTTATTAATATTAAAGATTATTTTTATTAATATACTAGCGGATGTGTACCCGGCTTCGCCCGGGTTTTATCTGAGTGAAAGTTTGCCTAACAAATATTATTGAAAATAATTTTCCGGAACATAGACTATTATGATAATAATATTAATAATATTCATTACATTATATTTTTTATTATATATTTATATAATACGAATGGCCCGGGCAACGCCCGGGTTTTACCCGAGTGCGTATATATTTTAAAAACGTTTTAATTCAAATACTATTCGTTACAATTATAAATTGGCGCCATGGATGTCACTCTTGTGAAACGTCCCGTTCCAAACTGTGTGTTTTTAAAATGTTTTAATTAAAATACTCTTCGTTACAATTATAAATTTGAACGATAGGCTCATTATTTCTTTATACCGTTATATTATATATATTATATTTATTATATATATATTACACGTTGTTTTCTTGACCGACTGTTTTACATATGGTGTTTTCTTAAAATTGCTTGTTTTGAATATTTTTAGAATGAGATTATTAGCTAGTATGTAAAAAATGAACTCTGTTGAAATTTAATTTTGTATTTATATATAAATAAAATTAACTCTGTTGATTTTTTTTTGTATTTATTCGATAACAGCGAAGTTACGCATGTTAATGTTAGGGAAAAATATTTTGATGTTAAGCAAAACCTGCTCCATCTCGTTTTACATAAATGTTGAAATTTTGGTCGAAATTGATGCATTGTAACGAAAGTCTTTAGTGAACAACACTTATGAAATTTGCATTTTATTAATATAGATTATATATATTGAAGATAGAGGTTGCCTGGCCGATATTCATATTTTTAAAACAATATACACTTTAGTCGGTTAAAGTTTTATTTTCTCAACGTTTTAACAAAAATATTTTGTCTTCGACGGGAGAAATAAAATTGAAGCATTTGGTGAATTGTCTTTTTTTAAAGAAATATATAATTTGAAAAAATAGTACAAATATGAAATTGTACTGGAATAATGTGAATAAATTTAGAAAAAGGCATCTCCTTATCGTGCAACTGAAAGTTTCTGAAACGCGTAAAGCCTATCCCATCTTTGTGAATAAATTTCAACTATTCTTTCATTTTTAATTATTACAGGATTGACCGAATATTTATTCATGATTAATTAAGAAAAGCTAACCACGTACGGGGACCGGGTTATTGGTTTTTTTTTTAATTTTCGCGTCCTCATTTTCTTCTGGTCTTAACTAGGCATTTCATGATTTTTCAGGATTCCTGAATGATGAGGGCCAACAGCCTGAAACGCATACGAGGTAGCTTTTATTGATTAATCAAGAATTGGTATTTGGCCAATTCTAGAATAATTAAAAATCAACGAATATTTGATATGTATTCCGATAGAGATGGGGCAAGGCATCAGCAAATTTCCGTTGCACAATAAGGAGATACCTTTTTTAAATGTATATTACATGATGTTTCACACTTTAACAGGAAACTTCTTGAAACCCTTATTACTTTGAGAGAAGAAATGGTACAAAGTAGAATTTATTCAGGAATTAGGTGGATAAATTAAGAAAAAGGCATCTGATGACTTTTTCTGATGACTTGTACCATTAAGGAACTTATAGTTAAAACATTTATCAACACGTAGAAATAAAATTGATCACATAGACGCACGCGCTCACGTTTTATCGAATTTATAAGCTCGAGTTTATCAGAACATTTTCGAATTTCAGTATGGACTGTATTGAAAAACAGCGAGTCTGCATAGGGTTTTGCTTTAAATTAGGAATCTTGAAGCAGGCTTTTAAA
>CP092863.1:165223386-165407650 GCA_030710605.1 Cordylochernes scorpioides | reverse complement strand
GATCAGTATTTCTGCTGTATACTATAGAACTAGGTAAAATGTAACTATAGAACTGTAAAAAGGTATAGGGCTCTTCTCCCGTAATATTGAGCGTCAAGACTAGACGACATCTATTGACCGTCGCCGCAAACTAGCCACATGACAGACACAATACCAGCTTTGGCAAACTGAAAAGCGTCCATCTAGAGACCATGGTTTCGGGATAATGGCCCTTGTCAGTTTACGGCGGACTTTTTTCCATGAGATCCACGCAGGATCTAATGGAATCTTTATAATCTGCCAAAGAGAATTTTTGCTAGCAAAGTAGCTAGGCCAAATTATAGATGGTAAATTTGCCGTAAGGAAATTGATGTAAAAAGGCATAGGACTCCTCTCCCGTTAAATTAAGCGTCAAAACTAGACACCATTCATTTTTCAGATTGCCAAAGCTGGTATTGTGGCTTTATCATCGACTCTAGGTCGCTAGTTTGCTACAACGGTCAATAAATGACGTCTTGTTTTGACGCTTAATTTGACGGGAGAGGAGCCCTATGCTTTTTCACATCTATTTCACCCCGGCAAAAATTCAATCCATATAAAATTGGCAATAAGTGCAGATATATCTCTTATCGTTCAAAGAATCAGAAAGAAGCTAGTATATATCTTTGAGAGAGAGTGACTTGTTACAGTATTTAAACATGATAAATATTGTGGCGAAGAAATATTTTATTATTCAAGGTAATATTATTCAATGGAAATATTCAAAAGAATATAAAAATATATATTACTCTGTATTTGTGAAATCATCTCTAAAATATTTATTTGCTTGCTTGCTTAAGATTTCCTAGCTGTAGATAGTTTTTTCTGGCTGACCTGTTAATAATTGTCGACTCGTCGCTGTGACGTCATCAATAAATACTTTTACTTCTCAGGATATTTCAAGGCTTGATTTCTACGCTACAATATTATCTTTCTTCTTGAATCCTTGAGAAATGAAGAATCTAAACTACAATTTGAATATAGAGAAACACAGATCAAATTTTTGTAATGATTCCTAGTGAGTAAAATTATCCCAATGAAGAAATAATCAAATTAAAATATGGCCGTTTAAAATACCATCAGTGTATAGCCTCATATTAAATGAAAGTAAATAACAGATGTTTAGATAATAGGCTTAACAATCAATTTTCATTAATTTAATTAGTGTCAAAAGTGTAATTTAGTGATATGATAATTTGAGAGAATTAGTAAGGCTGTTATCTCTTTCCTATAATAATTTAGGATTATGGTTGATATACTAACATTGTCATATTTTAGTACATATAATAATATATATATAAATAGAAGGTATTTATGATCCGATTGTTTATTTTATAGAAATAAATATATTCTGGCTTATTATTAATATATCATAAAATAATATTTGATGAATAAAAATATAATTATTGAAGTCTTCCAGCCATTTCCTCATTAAAAACACTATGAAACTGTTTGATTTCAATAATATAAATTTGCGATCTAAATAGTTTATAATTTGAAATACAGATGGCACGATGAAATTAAATATTTCAATAACATAACTCTATAAAATTATAAATGAATATTTATGAATTTTGAAACATATTTTAACTTATATAAAGTATATCTCTATTTCCTGAGGGCACATATTTCTATAGTTTTGCAAGTTGAATATATACTGTATATATACAGTATTATTGAATATATTGAATATATACAGTATTATTGATGTCACGTTGAAATTTATTATTCTATATTTATAAAAGAGAGAGCGGTTATCCTTTTTAAAAGAAATCTGTAAATAGTTATATGTTTATTTTGTTTTTATTATATTCATATGTACCAAAAGATGCATTTATTTTCTTAACTTTATATAGACAATATAAAATTGCAAAGGAATGATATTCATGTACCAAATATTACACTTATTTCTTTATATCAATTGAAAAAACCCTGTACGATTTATAAGTAAATAAAACAAAGCATCAAGGGCTGCGTTTCTTTGGATATACATTAAAACATTGCATTATGATTATCACCCAAGTACAAAAAAGCAAATAAAATGATGATGAATGAGTCACAACATCAGTTTTTGTAAATTTACCTCATAATGGTAACTCTATTCGTAGGGTGTTATGTATAAGGAACTACTCCTATACTAATAAGGGCCATAGTCCAGCGCGGAGAACGTGATCTATTGCGTTCTTGATAATGGGATGTTTCGATCCGTGATATAGGTTAGGGATATTACAGAAATATATGCTGATTACAATTTCTGTAAGGTGCTAACTATTGAGTTGTATATGCGAAAGTATTGGATTCTACAAATGCCTTTGTATACTGTTTAATTTTTTGAGTAGGTAAGGGAAGAAACTTTACTTCTATATAAAGGCTAGAGGAAGGCCTGATGCGCTGAGGTACCTGCGGCTTATTCCAAGGCTTCCAGAAAAATAAAAATGAAAAACAGCAGGCACCTTAAACACCTAAAGTTCTTGTTTATTGTTTTTAAGCACAGAAACATGTTTTCTTCTCTAATTTACCGAGAAACCAAATAGTTCAAAAATCCTCTTGTGTGTTTCCATTCTCTTTTATCCAACTCGATAGCTCGCATCTTACATATATCCAGAATCAACACCTATTTCAGCAACTCCTCCATCTTAGACTGAGACCACCCATTACCAAGATAGCAACTAAAGAACTCTTTCTTCGACTCAATGCAGTCTACCCTGTTTCATATATTGTAGGCGATGTAGCCTTCGTGGGTAAAAAAGGTGGAACAAAAGAGATACCCCTCACTAAGCTCCGCAGATACATAAAGAACTGTGACAACATATCTTTAATATTTAAGCACAACCACAGGATCTATTTCAACCTGAAAAATATTACACTATAGTAACACAGAGAACGAACACAAAATACTAGTATCAAGAACCTTGGTTTCCCGAAAACCAAAAGCATAGACCTTTCTTGACCAATATTTCAATATCCCAGCCGGAATCCTTTCTTGAATAGGTAATAGTTCATCCTATTATCACTACTTCACATTTTTGAATATTACTCTCTTGATTGTAAACATGCTTTTCAAGTATCTACATGAAAGTATTTCATAACATTTTTGCATATAGTATATTCTAAGTATATAATATATATTCACAACCAACACAATGAATTTTCTGAAGTATGTATATAAGTTCACCCTTGTATCAGCGTTCATTGTAATTTGTACATGTTCGAATGGCCGATAGACTCGGAAAATTTTGAAAGGATTCATTAAAGAAGGCATACTTCGCCTTCATATTCTTTCTCCTGGTATATATATATATATAAATATATAAGGCATATCCTGATTGTGCATCTAAAATGTTGCTAATGTCTTGCGCCATCTGTCTGAATTAATAATAACTAATTAATTGATTTTTAATTATCCCAGAATTGGCAAAATCCCCTTTTTAATTAATCAAGAAAATATAATCACGTACGCGTTTCAAATTGTAGGCTCTCATCAACGTGATACAAGCTGTACCTCAACAACAATTTTTTTTTTCTTTGAGTCTTTATGAAAAACAAGGATTGGGTATTAATATCACAATCCATTCACAGCTTTAACTCGTCGCCTCTATCAACCTGATCACAGTAGTAAATCATTTTTTACTATTTTTCACATAGTTTGGCGTCCGGACATGAATACCCAATCCTTGTTCTTTTGGGAAGCTTCAAGGTAAAGAGTTTTTGATCGTTGAGGCACAGTGATGAGGACCAACAGTCTGGTTAGATTTTCTTGATTAATTAAGAAAGGATATTTGGCCAATTATGCAATTTTTTTTTAAATCAACGTTTAGTTTATAACCCTAGGCTGACGAAGGACATTAGTCCGAAGCCATGGTCTCTAGGTGAACGCTTCTCAGTTTGACAAAGCTGGTGTTGTGGTTTTGTTACCGAACCGAGGCCGCTAGTTTGCGGTCAAAAAATGGCGTCTAGTTTTGACCTTTAATTTGACGGGAAAGGCGACTTTTATTCTTATATATATGTTTTCGAAACAATAGTTTTACTTAGTTTGTTTCGATATTGAAATCATAAAAATATTGTGAAAGGTTGGCTTATCTATGGGAGGTTTCTACATTTAAAAGTCAGATTCACCTCCATATAATTGTAATATAGTAGTGTACCTTAATAAATAAATTCCTTGTATTAATATTGAGTAAAATTAATCAAGCCTCTAGGGAAAAGTGTATTTTCAAAACATTTTTATTCTATAGCTTTTGGGCACGGACGCCCTTCTACGGGAAAAAACTTGGTATAATAATCCGCCCATAGAAAACTCGTGTTTTATTGGCGAATTATCATACCACGTTTCCCCCTGTAGAAGGCATTCGAGCCCTAAAAGCTAGAGAATAAAAATGTTTTGAAAAGACACTTTTCCCTAGAGGCCTGATTAATTTTAATCAAAGTAGTGTATAATTTCTATTAAAAAAAGAAGCGTCCGTGCGATGAATATTATATATTGCGATACATAATATATGGAAATAGGATTATATATGAAATATATATTATCAATATCCTCTTATATAGACCAGAAAAAATATTATTAATAGTTTTATACTAATATTCTTCAATTATATATTCAGAATTGTTTTACATTATTAGAGAGCTTCGAATAATGTATAAATTCTTAAGAATATATTATTTTATATTTTCACTTTATAATCTGAAAATATAACTATATAGAATTTATTTAAATATTCATAAAAAATATATATAGGTTTCTAAAGATGAAATTCCTTATTAAATGCACTCCTTTGAATATGCAAATTATCTTTATAATATAGAGCTACATTTTGTTGACCTTTTACAGAATATTAAAGACTTTAATAAAGATAATTTATATGCTGATAATTTAATTATGTATATACGCTAATTGCCTAGAAATGTTTTTATCACAACATTTTATTTATGTTTTATAAAATCATAAAGCATTTTCTTTGAACCTCTATAAAAATAATATTGATAATAAATGTATGCTGATGTGAATTGCTATTTTCTACTTTAATTTTATAAAATGATGCTCTCTAAGTATTATATATTGAAAAACCAAGGAAGCTTTTTTTCTATGTATTAGACGAAATTATTTCTTGAAAATAGAGATACTTCGGCTAGTAAATCTTTTTACTGTAGAGGTAATAAGAAGATTCACGGGCCGAAGTATCTTTATTTTCAAGAAATATGAATGCCGGCCAGGCAACCTCTATATTTACGATAGACGAAATTAAGTTTAATCGAAAATGTATTGATATATATATATATATATATATATAGCATTTTATAACAAAATAATCGTCGTAACAAGAAGGAGTTGTCCGATTTATATGAAAATACGCATACGAAGACCTTTCGACCAAATAATCTGATGAATGAAATTTGGTGGCCGATTTATGCACAGCAAAAGCTCCATCGCAACAGGACTGCGCCATTCGCACGAGTATTCTAGACTCTGTTTTTCAAAATTCCCTTTCAATTTTTAGCAATTAGCATATTTCTAATATACTAATGCTTCGCGGAAGATTCATGCTCATTATGAACATATAGCTGTCGCAGCAACGGATTCGACGTCATATACTATCCAAAGTTTGATAACCTTTCTTCTTTAAAATACTACTCAAACCTTGTGAATCAACAATTGTTTATCTAAAATAGTTTTCTGTATTTAGTGTTGTTGCTTGACGCAAATCATTTTTAGGGATATCGCGTTTGATGATAATAAATTTTAAAGGAGAGAAGAAAATTACTTTGAAATGCTTCACAATTTAACGCAGGGGATTTAAGCCAAAATAACCATCAACACACGACTGAGAAAGAGAAATCTAAGAGCTCGTAGACAGTTACGATACCTACCCCTCACACCTGTACACCGCCAAGTCCGATGCCGTGAGCGATTAGAACTGCGCTGACTGGGGACGTATAGTCTTGAATGACAAGTTTCGTTTCTTACTCTGTTCTGACGACCTTCGCAAACTCTTCTGGAGATGTACTGGGCAACGTGTAGACCCTGGCTTTGCTTTCGAACACCACACAGGTCCACAACAGGAGGTTATGTTCTGGAGTGCAAAATCATTTGATAGTAGGACCCTTATGTTAGTCAATCATTAGTTATCCTGACAGAAAAACAGTACATAGATGATATTCTAAGGCCAATTGCATTTCTCTCACATCACCTCGAGCTACTTTCAACAAGATAATGCCAGGCCATACGCGGAAGGTTTTACTATGGACTTTCTTAAGTCTGCCGAACTCTTCTGTGGCCAGCAAGGTCACCTGATCTCTTACTTATAGAGTACATCGAGAGAGTGATGGGAACGCAAAGGCAACCATCCCGAAATGTTGGCTATTTAGCCTAACAGTTGGATATAATTTGGCAAGAAATATTGCAGCACACAATCCGGGAATCTTTATTAATCCATGACACGCCGGTTGGCAGTCTGTATCCAAGCCGGTAGAGGTTCAATGACATATTGACTTTCTCAATTTGTGACGATCAAACTCTGTAAAAAAATTGTTCTCAAATTTTAATATCTCTCCATCATACATGTTCTTTACATACAAAGACTTAGTCTCAATCATATATTTATTTATTGGTTTCCTCTATACTTTTTGTTATAGAGGTTATATTAAAATAAAAAGGCCTATCCTGACCACGTTCATATGAACCTTTTAGAACGTATATTTATAACAGATATATTACAGAATAAATATTCATATAAATACATTTATAAATAAAAATAACGCGCTCTCTTTATAGAACATCATGTTTATGAACTTTCTTGTTTTCGAAAGAGAAGTATTCGACTGTGTCATAAAACTATAATTATTTTTGTATTATATATATATGTGACAATATAATAGGGTGGGGAAAGAGAAATAAGGACACCACAAGTTTGGAAGGGGAATCCCAGACAACCAGAGAGAGAGACGGGCCCGGCAACAGCCGGGCGGCCGTTCGTGTCCACACAATCCCCTACTGTCTTAATAGTCCAGAGGTTCCAAGTAACGGGGCCCCATTGGTCGCCCCTTGGAATGTCGCTGCTGTCTCAAGTGACCGGACTTTACATCCCGTCTCCCTCTGGGCTGACTCTAGGTTTACTTTATTATTCCTGAAAGAGTATATAGTATGACATATGGCCCCCGTTGAAGAAAGCTGAACATGGTTTGAGTATACTTAAAGCTGGAGAAGCCAGGAATAAGGAAAATAATTTTATAGTTGAAATTAATTAAGGTTATGGTGACATAGTTTTATGTAAATAAAATATTGTATAGTACACAAGTAAATATTATTTACAAGCAGTTTTACAACACCGGAGAGTTTGATATTTAAGGGAATTTTTGATAATATCAAAGTTATAAAAGGCTATATACAATAACATCTAATGTATTTTAAGGGAAATGCTATGGAGGAGTGTGAACAACGAGAAAGGGAGTCACCTACACATGATGAAATTCTGAAGGTCATTAAGACTGGGGTACTTCACACTTTAATATATTTTTCAGGCGGACATGGCAAGGGGAAACTTTGCATGGTCTTTCTGTGATATAGGTGTAGAGTACAAGAAATGAGGTTGAGGTTGGGAATTGTGTGAGCTCAGGACTGAGGTAAATATAGAACTACATTCAATGTTAGAAATTTGGCGAACAGAGCGAGGGGAAACTTGCTTTGGGCCATTTTACCTTATCTATGCAGTTACTCGTGTAGCGAGTCCAGGGGAAAGGTCCCGTGTGTAGGTGAGGAAGTCGCATGGACTTAAAGTTAATTTGAGAAGATAAAATAGTTCGAGATGCAAAGGTAGAGAATAAGCGAACAAAGCGAGGGGAAACTTGATTTGGGCCATTCTACCTTATCTATGCAATTACTCGTGTAGCGAGTCCAGGAGAAAAGTCCCGTGTGTAGGTGAGGAAGTCGCATGGACTTAAAGTTAATTTTGAGAAGATAAAATAGTTCGAGATGCAAAGGTAGAGAATAGACGAACAAAGCGAGGGGAAACTTGCTTTGGGCCATTCTACCTTGTCTATGCAATTACTCGTGTAGCGAGTCCAGGGGAAAAGTCCCGTGTGTAGGTGAGGAAGTCGCATGGACTTAAAGTTAATTTGAGAAAATAAAATAGTTCGAGATGCAAAGGTAGAAAATAGACGAACAAAGCGAGGAGAAACTTGTTTGGGCCTTTCCACCTTAATTATTTCGATACTAAGAGACTCTAGTAGTTTTATCTAATTGAAGGACTAATAGAATGCACGCACAGCGCTAAATAATTGAGACGAGGACGATGTTGTCCTTTACAGGTGACAAGCTTCTCGTACACGAGGTGTTTGAACCGTCGTGGGAGCTTGTGTGATGGGAGATGATTTCGCGAAGGGTTGAACGTAAAACCCCATGTCTGCGCGAAATAATGACGACCCGACAGAATCAGCGACGATGTTTAACGTACTTCCGTGGGGAATATCGGACGTAGGTTATATCGTGCTGGTAAGGACAAGGGACAAACATAAATTTTAAGACAGGGTCCGTGTGGCGAATGTGTGGCGCGAGGAGAAGGAGCGAACTTTGGCGCTCGATGCTGATTGTTCAAGTTCGAGCAAAAAGGAGTTGATAAACATCTAGCAGTTAGTCAATCTGCATCCTGTGACGAACACACCAGTGGCTAGATGGTGTGGGTCGGTGGATATGCTAGAGAGCAACTACAAATATATTATCGTAAATGAAGAGTGCAGATTAGTGGCAAAAGTAGTTCGATAGTTGACAACTGATTAATTCTCAAGAGGGACATGGACTGGTAGGAGGTTGACAAAGTTGTAAGGATGAGTGGGACATTCAGGGGAAGATTGATAAGGTTACTAAGGGTTGGTTGTAAGCAAGGCTCACTTGGTGGTTGGAATTCTTCGACCGCCTGAGCTAACAGAATGAATTATAAGTCGTTTGGGGCAAGAAATTATATTTCGTGAGCCGTGCTTACAAGTAGGAGAGAAGGTAATATACAAAAGGGTACAAATGTTTAGGTACTGGAGCCCTATTGTGAATGAGCACTATTATGAAAATTGATTGTTATTATTAAAAATCGTAAAGCATGGATAGATAGAATGCCAATTTTAAGGAATGACTTTGAAATAAAATATTTTTCACACAATAAAAATACAATTATATTAAATTAGAATGGTAAGGTTACTAATCCAGTGGGTTTCACATAGCTAGATATAGTATGGATAATAATATCACTGTTAATAGGGGTGGAGAGAATAAATGGAACTATTAAACATTTTTACATATTCACATAAATTGAACTAATTATGTAAATATTGGCACCAGAGTCTACAAGGAAAGACTTCTTTAAAGAATATATGCTAGGGGTGGAAACAATTACACTCACAGGTTATGCTGGTTGAGGGCGCAAGTAGATTCAATAAATTCATTAAGGGAGTGTTCTTTCTGCTGATATTGTACGGGACAGTGTTGTCCGCCACAGTAGTGTCTGGATATGGCGGAGTCGTGTCCATGATGATGGAAGGTGTACTGCTCTGGCGCGGTGATCGTTCTTGGGCAGATCTAGTGTTGGGAGAAACGTGCGGCAGGTTCATCTCCGTCGTTGGTGATCACTTCTTCCGGATCACGGTTCAAAAAGTTGGCGAGGAAGGGGGTGAGAACTCGAAGAGGTGTGGCTACAGTTGGCTTGGTTGTAAATTATTGTGGAGCTTGGCTGTGGGCTCGTCCGATCTCCATGGCTGTGCTTCTTTATATTCTAGTATGTATGGAATTTGTTTCCCGGCCAGGTCTTATCCTGTCCGACTTTTTTATGTAACAATATAATAGGGTGGGGAAAGAGAAATAAGGACACCACAAGTTTGGAAGGGAATCCCAGACAAGCCAGAGAGAGAGACGGGCCCGGCAACAGCCGGGCGGCCGTTCGTGTCCACACAATCCCCTACTGTCTTAATAGTTCCTGAGGTTCCAAGTAACGGGGCCCCAGTGGTCGCCCCTTGGAATGTCGCTGCTGTCTCAAGTGACCGAACTTTACATCCCGTCTCTCTCTGGGCTGACTCTAGGTTTACTTTATTATTCCTGGAAGAGTATATATTATGACATATATATTTTTTTTTATATATACAATTTTATAGGTTCTGGATGCCTTAAAAATTAAATAGACAAATTCCATAAAATAACTAAATTACAAACCAATTTAAAAATTTCAATTATAAATATCCATGCTACGTGCGTTTGTTTTTTGTAAATATTTCTGGTGGGATAAAGTCGATATTATAGTAAGCCCGTTGAAGAGCGATTAAAGCTTGAAAAGCTAGCCTATTTTAATTAAAAAAAAACTCATTGTGAGAATATATTTGTAATTTTGAACTTTATTCAAAATTGTATCATGAATAAAAAAATATATATGTAATATTGTTGCAATGTGCCGACGTATGGATAAGCTGGCAGTCGTGTACGTGAGGCGAGTGTTGATGATCTTCCCACACGTGGACAACAAGAAGCAGAGGCAGGGCTAGATGTTAGCACATAAAGGGATCGGGGACAGCCCACGGGACAGAGGTAGAGGCCATGACACCAACTTGGATGCTTATCACCGAGACATGGAGAGCGCGTGTGTGAGAGCGAGCAAGGCTGAAGCGGACTGCCGAGCAACACCTCTAGAACATCTGCTGACCCCCTGTCAAAACTTGTCTTGTTTTGTAGTTTAGTTTAATAATATGTTCTAAATACATTTTGAATACTAATATGAAAGCAAAACTACAATAATACAATGGTTTGATAATTTTGCTTACAAAACTGCTGGAAGGGTTCTTTTTGATATACCAGGCCCTTCTATTATTTTTAATCATCGCAGTAAGGTCACACACACACACACACACCGTAGAAAATTTGTTTCATATAAAAATATCATACGCGTCATTAATAAATAATTGAAATGTCCAATATTAATTGGGTCACTATATCGAATACAATTGGATTAAACAATCAGATATACTTTTATTTTATATATCTGACATTGTTCTAAAGAATGATTAATAATTCTAATTGAAGAGTAAAGTATCTCGAATATTATGATGTTAAAAGAACTAACAATATGCTTTATAACAAATTGAAAATAATCCTTTCAAATAAAATAAAACCAAAACTTTAAAGTCGCGAGCTTCAACTCAATTTCATAAGAAACATCAAATTACTAAATAAAATCGTTTTATTCTTTAAGATTTGTTAGAAATTTTCCGGAATAAAACTAAGCAGGGGAAGTTAAACATGCAATTTAGTAGAATATATTACACTTGGATGATTTTTGATTAAAACAAAAGGTTTGCAATTCCAAATAAATATTTTATTGTTTAATATAAAATATCATCTCTCTTTTAACTTAATATATTCACTGTTATCAGTTTCTTTTTAAATAAATAGAACAATTGGAATTGAACTTTATTTATTTCAAATTCACAATGTGATATCTTTTTTTTTTTACCAATTTATAAATAGTTTTATATATTATTATTTGAAAATATATAAATGAACACACACATAAAAGAAATATAAAAGAATATAATAAATATTGATTTTAATTATAAATATTGAGAGATGTATAAATACAACTTATATAAATATTTCCTTTCTTTATAGATAAATAAATACGCATTGAGGTTTTTATTTAATGGTATGAGGTTCGAATTTTTTCATACTCTAAGGTTAAATATTTTGTAATTGATATTTGATAAATAGAGAGTAATATTCTTTTGTTTAATATTTTGATTAATATCTTCAAATAATTATGTCTATGACAAATATTAACCTAGAAAATATTCAATGAGTATACTCTTTATAGAAAATTAGATTTTAGAAACTATTTGAAAGGGAATTTTAATCAAATATTTGAGTTTTATAATTTAAAAGATAAATTAGATTTTTTATTAATAAATAATATTGATAAATATATTCAATAAAAGGTTTTGAAAATACGATAATATTTGTTATATCAATGTGTCTATTTTATTATTCAAATTATTGCAGAGTATATACGAATATATTAATTATGACTCAAAAATATAAAGAGTAAAAGTAATGAGTAATTTAAGTTTATATTATTATTTTGGGGGGTGAATATATTTTTAATATATCAATAAATATTTAAAAATTGTTTAACTGAAAGATTTAGCAACGGAACCAAACATATAAATCGGCCTCGACACGTCAAAAGCTTGTCCAAAAAAAAAACAACTGGGGTAACGAACCAGATATTTTCCAATCAAAAATATTAGAGTAATCTAAAAAGTGAACATATATATACATACAATTTTAAAAATTAATTCAACCAAGTTTTTTTTTAAATCCCCCTTATTACCAATACACAACCTTACTTTATATATTCATTATATGAACATATATGAATAATATTATTATTTTTAAAAATAAACTTTTATATCTCATACGTTTCTTTTTATAATTATAACATTTTCATTTGCTTATGATGCAATGTCAAATATTTTGGAATGATCTTTCTTATTAGAGGAGAGCAGCGGTTTTTAGTTTATTCTACAAGTACCATTAGGATATCATATACAGTATTCCAGAAAAAATATTGGCCATAATATTTAGATGTAATTTTGTCTTTGAGACGATCTTTGAGGACATTAGAATGCTTGTTAGAACTAATTTAAATATAAATTTATTGCTGATAAAGAAAGGACAGTCAAATAATTTCATCATTGAATAAAGAGCAGTATAAAACTGCTCGATCTTTAAAATAAATATTTACGCTATGAATAGTTTGAAATTTTTAACATAGACGTGGCGCTAATGAATCATTAATCGCATATCTTGCTAGATTACACGATAGAGAAATAAATTATCCTTGAAACACTAATTAAAATTATTTAACATAGAGTAAAATGGATACTTCGCTTTTCTGTATGACAAGCTATCCGAAAGAGAGCTCTTCGTGTTGCGTCCGCAAGCGTTTTGTGCCGCTCGCTCTTTTTTAAAAGAAGTTCTTGTAATGAATAATTTCGTACTAAGCTCTATCCACCACGAACCCACATTGTTTACTTAGAAACCTTACGATAAACATCGACGGTTGAGAAGAGCCGTAACGATATATTTATGAAACTATAATCAGCAGTATACAGTCTAAAAAGTACTCTCTCTAAAATTATCTACACACAACACTTTCTTCCTACTATAACCTAAATTTATTATTTATTATTCCATCTATCTTTTCGACAGCCACGACCTCGGATTGAATCCCGAATTTAGCACTTTTTTTCTGAAGAATAATTTTTTTTCTCTCAATGGTCGATTTTTTCAGAAATCCAACTCTACCATTTAAAAAACAAACGGGGCTATAACAAATTTATAGTTGCAATAATCGAAATGTTATACATGTGCAGACATGTGCTACGCTTGCAGTAAAATCAATCGCTATGTTATATAGGACGTATACTAGAGAAAATAATAATAACAAACACTATCAAAAAATTCAGAAAAAAAAACAATATAAAGGCATGACAATACATCCAGATGACACAAGAATTCACAGGACATGCAACAACTGTCCTAGTTTTTAACTAACACCTACCCACATATCCTCATGTTTAGCAATGGCTGCAGTCTTGCAGAAAATTGACATGGACCCAGAGCAGCAGCTTTACACACCCAATATAGATAACATTGTGACTGCTGTGATAAAGATGCATGGAGGCATCTGAGGCTCTTCATTGGGCACGACAACAACTAGAAAAAATACTAAATTATTTGATACAGACCTAACTATATAAACAGAAACTAACAGGTATAGCATCTGAGATTAAATTGTATATAACACGTAGATTAATGGTCAAAAAACAAATAACAGTTTGATCTTCACAGAATTATCTTCAATTACCTATATTTAATCAATTCCTTTTTCCCATTATTACAGTTAGATGACATTATATACTAAAAACTGTATTTATTAATAAGTTCGATCTAAACGAAATTATATTTATCAGAATATTTCAGTGTAAAATGTTGATTACATCTTAATATTGGGAAAACCTATTTACAGAAATATATTTCGCAAATTTTTCTCGAAATTGTGGTTGTTATTAATATAAATATCCCTTTTTATTTTAATCACATACATATTATTCTAAAAGTAATTTATTTTTATAATAGAAAAATTTCATATTCAAAAACTTGAATAAAAATTATAATATATATATTATATTTCATTGAATTTCATAAATTTTCATTCATTTTTAAATTAAATGAAAATTCTCTTGAATATTCATTCTCATTCAACTATATACATAAATAGCCCGTTGTAAACAAACTAATATAATTGAATTATCCAGCTGAACATACAACTTGTCATCATTTAAAAATAATATCTTATGAGGTTAAACACAATATAAATAAATATTATATTTTCCTTACTTATAACGAACCAACTTATATTATTAAAACTTTTCTTTTCCATCAATATCCTTTTTAAATATAATTCGTATCATATTGTTGGGAGAGAGCTTCGCTGCTGGTGTCTTTAATTTACTTGTCCCATTTAACAATTCTGTTTAAATATTTTTCAATGGTTCAATTATGGCTTTTTACATCTTATTTTTATTATATTTCATGTATAATTATTCTTACATAATTTAGATTTGTATAGATTCATTTGCATACTTTTGTTCATTGCGATTATTTAAGACAATAATCTATAGATTAATTAGGCGAAACCGCTGAGAGGGTTCACTACTGATAAGCCAAGCCTTCTCATTCAATAACTTTCATCATTGCAGTAAGGTCTGTCGAGATAATATTTGATGATATTATTTAAAATGAACACATTGCTAGTAAATTTATTTGATACAAATTTTAACTATAGATGGCAATTCAATTTATAAATTTAATTTACTAATATATATTTGTCATGAAACCATTATTACGGAAGAGCTTTGTTCGATGCAATACCTTGAAATTATATGTATGTACCTCTACAGACCTATAAGCTTATGTAATTGTGAATCCATAGAAAATGCAGGTTATATCCCAAACCGATCCAATACAATAATATAGCTGTCTAGAGATTAATTTAACACAAAATTTAGCAATAATCTTTACTTAGAAATTGATATTTAACAAACATCAGTTATTAAATTAACATCAAAAAGGCGTCTCGGATATTTTTCTCCCAGTACATCAGGTCACCAACGCAACAATTAAACAATAAAATACACATACAATTATCATACAAGCATCAAAAATGGTAAAAACTACTTAATTTTATATTTCTTTTAGTAATTATTTATTATAAATTTTCTCCTCTCAGTTTTGATGAATGTATAAATACATTCAACTCTTCAATTATCTATTTAAACCTACAGAGCTCATAATGGAGATATCAACATAGTTAAATATCAACTCAATGTCATTTATAAATAAATCTTGTTATTCATTTCATCAATTGAATTTAAAATGAATCCTATTAGGCTTATATACTAAATAAAACATTATACAGAATCGCAATTACCTAGCGCTCCAAATAAAAACATGAATTAGATTTTGTTATTTTTCTTTATATATATACAATATGAATAAACATTCTTTTAACTTGTAATATATCAGTAGAATACGTTATTTATTTATATTTGTTATGTTTATAGTTCATACTCTTTCTTTTTCTCTGGATGGTTCATGAAGAAAAATTTCTTGAAATTTTGTCGAATGTAATCAAATGCGGTCTGCTTATCAATACGTGAGCGGCAGCTTCTTTTAAAATCAAACTTTAAGCGAAAATTTTGTAGAGTCATTCTAACTACGCTTGAAACATATTCTTTCCACTCGCCCTTTGAGTTTTAATTTTCTATAAATCCAAAACTTGCAAATTTTGGCGAATACTTTGCAAGAAGACGAGCAATAAATATCAAATTAATCTAATATTCTCTTCATCCTGTAAAATATTATAGTACAGAAATAACAGGTTAAAGAATATTACAAGAATCAAGAGCACAAGTGAAATATTAAATTAAATATATTTCGAAAGATAATTTGAATAACTATATTTTATCATTAAAGTTTAAACAAAATTTCAAATTTGGAATATAAAATCAGCAGCATTGTGCCAATTTCTTTTCTAAATGCTCATTTCTGCTAAAAAAACACAAACGGAAGGTAAAAATAGCTTGAGGTTTAAACAATCACTGAAAAACATCTACAGGCCTTACTTTATGAAAATATATCGGGAGGTCTTGATTGGCCAATTTAATCTACCGAACCACTTATTAGAGCTCTAAACCTGTATTGGACGATTTGCTTCTATATCTACACTGAAAATAGTTGGGGAAGGGGGATCTGAGTTATTTTATTTGAAAGAAGCAATGAACATATGCAATTTAAGACGATGATCGAGCGATGATTTTCCGCAAATAATAAATGCGATTAAGGCATCAATTGAACATAAGTCTACCGTATAACGCGCCATCTATATACTCGTATAAGTAATAATTTGAATTGTGTATATTTATATATTCTATATACCAGGTCTATTAGTATGAAACGCGAAAATTTTCAGTGAATTCAAAAGTTCACCAATTCCATACAACAAAAGATTTTTTATTCAAAGTAATTGCCCTGATTGGCTATACACTCGGACCACCTTTCAGGCAATTTTCGAATTCCTTGTCTGAAAAATTCTATTCCTTTTGAGTCGAACCAGTCAACAAGCCATTTTCGGAGTATGTCCGAGTTCGAAAATTCCTGGTTTTTTAGGGCGTGTCCTAAAGATGTAAAAAGGTGGTAGTCCGACGGTGCTAAGTCTGGTGAGTACAGCGGGTGGGGTAAGAGTTCCCAGCTCAAGTCTTTTATGGTGTTTTTGACCACCGTAGCGTTTTGGGCTGGAGCGTTGTCATGCTGCAGTATCAGCTTGTTGTGCTTTTCACGCCATCCCGGTCTTTTTTCATTCAACGCCTCTCTCAAACTGTGCATTTGTTGTTCGTAGCGACTAGTATTGACCATTTTGCCAGGTTTCAGGAACTCGAAATATACTACGCCGGTCTGGTATCACCATACGCAAAGCATTGCCTTTTTTCCGAAGCAATTGGGCCTAGACGTCTGTTTTGGAAATTGGCCAGGCAGGCCCCATGACTTTTGGCGCGTAGGATTGCTGAAGTTGACCCATTTCTCATCTGAAGTTATGATTCGGTGCAAAATTGACTTCTTTTCATACCTGGCGAGCAGCCCTTCGCAGGTTACCAGACGCCGTTCTTGCTGCCTTTCGCTCAACTCGCTCAACTCGAAACAGCACCTTGAAACACCTGGAGCTGTTTCGCGAGTTTATCCTGCGTTTGGGTACTGTCCTTATCCAACAAAGCTTACAGTTCAGCGTCCTCAAACCTTTTGGGCGGTTTTCCACGTGGTTCATTATCAAGTTCGAAATCGCCACTTTGGAATTTTTTATACCACCTGTAACATTGCGATTTGCTCAGAGCGTGGTCGCCGTAAACTTCCTCGAGAATTCGGTAGGCTTCAGTGGCACTTTTCTTCCAGTTGAAGGCGAACAACAAAACTTCCCGCAAATGGGCACTTTTTGGCTCGGAAATCGCCATTTTCCACGGGCTCCAGAAATTTTCCACGATTTGAATTTTTCTAAAACTGCACACGTGATGATGCCACATGAGTCAAAAACAAAACGCCTTCAACAGCGCCACTGTCGGCTCAAAAAAAGTTACACAGCGCCCTCTGGCGGCCATTTTCGCGTTTCATACTAATAGACCTGGTACAGTTACGAGCGTCATCCCTCATCGGCCTCTGTCACCGTTTGCTTTTTTTTTTGGAATGGCGCCCTCCTATTGGTTGGCTACGGTCACGCCACCTTTGCCCCCCCCCCCCCCCCCCCCCCCACCATGCCTCCCCCACTCGCTCTTTCGTTTTTGTAACTATTGGTTTGGAGCGGGTCGCTCTTTAAATAAATGCATATATTAGTTAATAACTAAATTGAATCCTCTCTTTCCTTTCCCAGTATGAGACGCCTACGGAAGCCAACAGTACATAGACAGATAAAGCACATAGGCTATAGTTATTAACTAATATATGTATTTATTAAAGGCGCCAAATTTATAATTGTAACAAATAGTATTTGAATAAAAACATTCAATCGGGTAAAACACGGGCTTTGCCCGGGTCATTCGGCTAGTATTATATATATATTTGAGTGCAATATATTCATCAACATATTAGCTTTCATTGACTTGGTATCAGTAATAACTGTTCATCAGTAATATAATTTTAAAAATGTTATTGCAATATATTCATCAACATAATTTTTTATATTGATTTATTATCAGTAAGGCTTCCTTTTTGTTTGCATTTTAAACTATTTATTGCAATATATTCATATTAGCTTTAATTGACTTAGCATCAGTAAGACCTGTTTATTCGTAATATAATTTGATTAATGTAATTGCAATTTATTCATCAACATATATTTTATATTGATTTAGTATAAGCCTCCTAATTGTTTACATTTGTATCTATTGATTGCAATATATTCATCAACATGCTTTATGCAATACATGCATTAGCTTATATTGACTAAGAATCAATAAGGCCTGTTTATTCGTACTGAATTTTAAACAATGTAATTGCAATATATTCATCAACATATTTTCTTATATCGATTTAGTATCAGTAAAGCCTCCTTATTGTTCACATTTTGACCAAAGTGATTGCAATATATTCATCAACATATTTGCTTATATTGATTCAGTATCAGTAAAGCCTCTTTATTCCTATACATCGATTGAATAAAACTGAAATACACTGCCAAAATATAAAAACATCTATATATACATATATATCATCATTATAGAGTTAAATAATTAGGGATTATGGTTTATTAAAAGGAAATTTTATTCTATTAAGACAATAAAAGGGGTATAGCTTAAGAATTTTATTTTAATAGTAATAAATTTAGAGTAATGTGTTTTTTACTTCCTGGGTCGGTCCTCTAGAGAATATGTCCAGGTACATCCTAAATCAAAATAAATGACTAAAACTGTCGGCGTTATTCTATCAGCCCAAGTTACAATGGCGGACGCCTCCTTAGAGAGTTACTTTAAAACACACGCACAGCTTCCTATTTACACCTATAATTTATTTAGAAGAGCCATTAACACATTATATTTATCCTTATTTATTTATTTATATGTTTAACTACTACTGTATTCTTATATAGTTAATCATATTAGAATGTATAAGTCTACTTGTTATTAATAGGTTACTGTCGAAATTAGGTATGTTTTATCTTAGAACCTTTCAATTGAGTATCGTTATTTATTTATCGTTTTAATAAATTGAAATGTGATATCGTGAAATATTAGCGATGTTCTCTTTATTGATTCGTATAACTGGATAGCTTTCGAGAGAGAGAGAGAGAGATTGAGATTGAAAATGAGATTGCAATTGAGATTGAAAATACTTTATCACATAGTTCACATAAAGTTTTATAAGGTTGAATACAATTTTGAATGAATAATATCATATAATAAATATATGAAAAAATATATATAAATATCTGAAGGGACAAAGGTCGCCTCTCCCGTCAAAATAGACTTCAAAACTAGACGCCATATATTGACTGTCACAACAAACTAGCGGCCTCAGGTCGGTGACAAAGCCACAACACCAGCTTTGGCAAACTGAAAAGCGTCCACCTAGAGACCATGGTTTCGGGCTAATGTCCCTCGTCAGACTAACACGGACTTTATTCCACGATATTCACACGGGATCTAACAGAATCTTGACAATCTGCCAAAGAAATATTTAGCTGGCAAAGTGGCTGGGCCAAATATATGGCTAATATATAGATGGAAATTTTGCCGGGAGGATATTAATCTAAAGAGACAAGGGTCGCTTCTCCCGTCAAAACTAGACGCCATCTATAGATGCCCCTCAGTTTGCCAAAGCTGGTGTTGTGGCTTTGTCACTAACCCGAGGCCGCTAGTTTGCGGCGACGGCCGATGGCGCTTATTTTTGACGTCTATTTCGATGGAAGAGGCGACATTTGTCTCTTTAGATCAATATCCTCCCCGCAAAATTTCCATCTATATATCAATATATGAAAAAACAATAGAAAAAAAAAAGATAAGTGGGTCAGGTGTTGATATTAAAAATAAAGAAGGCATCTCCTGACCACGAGCACATGGCGCTCTGCCATCATAAAAGCACATGTGCTCCTGGTCAGGAGATGCCTTCTTTATTTTTAATATAAATATATATAAAATAATTGATAAATATGCATATGTGTATCGACGTTCAAGTTTCCCCACGAATGAAACGTTACAAAACGAAAAATCGTAATTTTCTTTATTTTAAGGAGAAATAATGACTATTCCTATCCTTAGGGATGAATTATGAAAAGGATAAATTGTGGATAGTAAAAATAAAGGAAAAAATAAAAGTAGAATATTTACGAACATAAAAATATGTTCAGGGTAGCCTAGTGGACATGGCATCTACCCGGTAAGAGGAACACTGTGGGTTCGATTCCCATCCCTGGACACTTTTATTTTCTGTTTATCATTACTCTTCACAATCCATCCTTTCATACCTCATCCCTAAGGATATGAATAGTCGTTATTCCTTCTTAAATAATGAAAATTACGATTTTTAGTTCGATAAAAAGAAACATTGCGGTAAAACTTGTTAAACTTCGTTCTATAAGCATAGCCGCATTATATTTTATTATAAAGTACATTTTTTAAGAATAAAGATCCTTCTACCAGTAAATATTTTTATTACCTCGACATTTCGACAAAATTATTTTTTCCTCGTCAGGAGCAAACAAAAATTAAAAAACATTCAGCAAGGCGTGGAAATTATTCTAAGGTTCCAACGGCGTTCTCACGCGATATTATTTTTTAATTCAAAAAGAAGTTGAAAATGGTAGGTATAAATTGTACGTAATAGATATCGATTTATATATACTATTGGGAAATCTTTATAAATATTATTTTTATATTTATTTTTGTTTATAATTTCTCATTATACATATATGGGTATATTATAATTTATTTCAAAGATCATAGTCTTTTGTTGGTTAAATATTTATTTTTGACTCGTGCTTTAGATGTTGTCCAAAAATTTGAAATATCGCGTGAGAACGCCCTTGGAACCTTAAAATGATTTTTAACGCCTTGCCAAATGTTTTAATTATTGTTTGCTCTTGACGAGGACAAAATATTTTTGTCGAAACGTCGAGGTAATAAAAATTTTACTGGTCAAAGTATCTTTATTTTCAAGAAATATGAATGTCGGCCTCTATCTTTACGATATAAAGTACATATATAAATATATATTTTATATTAACACAAATCAATAACGCGCCATCTATACATATAAAATGAAAGGATTTAAAAGCACGAATGTTTCTTTTATACATAATACAAACTTCTACTGCCCTTACTACGATTAAAAAATATATTGGGAGGGCTTGGCTCATCAGTGGTGAACTCTCCCAGCGGTTTCGCCAATTTAATCCACCAGACCGCTTCTCAGAGCTCTAATACTGTATTGGACGATTCTGCCTATATACGCAGCACTGAAGGATGGAATCTTAGAAATGGTTTTCAAGAAAACTATGGACATAATGAGCCACTGATGAGCCAAGCCTTCCCAATATATTTTTTCATCGCAGTAAGGTCAGTAGAAGTTTGTATTATGTATAAATGAAACATTCGTGCTTTTAAATCCTTTCATTTTATATATATTTTATATACGAAGTTTCATTGGTAGCGCTCACCGCAGGAAAGACTCCGCCAACAATGACTGCGAGAGTTCTTAGAGAGGGAGGGAGAAAAAGTGAATCTGTTCAATAGACCTTTAAGTAAATAGAGATCAGATAAAAGCTGTTCATTTATGTAGGCTCGTTTTACCCATTTTCTTGTTAACTTAACTTTACCTTTATTGTCTTTCAGTTATATAATTATAAAAGGTAAATCATCGCTTGCTCTTCTCTTGTTTCACGTTATGTTCTAATCTATTTAAGGTGGGGAAACCTCCCTTGCTGAAGAAATATTTACACATATACAACTATATATATTCCCCTACATTTATCTACACATTATTTACTCCTTTATTATATATTATTCTTTATTTGATCTTAATATTTTTCTGTAAAAATTAATTGGACGAATCAATAAAATAGTTTAAATGGTAAAAAATAATTATCTAATCCATTTTTAATAGTGTTTTATACTTATTTTAATAGGTATTGGCTTTTCTGAGTTCAAAGAAAAATAGCTTTTATAATTTCAATAATGATTCGAATAAAGCTATTTCATTATTTTTTCATAAAACACTATGATTAATTTATTTTTCATAAAATGAAATAATAAAAAGTTCTAATGCATTATTTGCATACCATCTTATCTTTATTTTCTAACAAATCAAAAGAATTAAGAAAAAGAAAGATAGTAAATGCCTTTTTTTTTAAATTTATCTACCTGATCCAAATACAAATTCACTTTTGTACTATTTTTTAAATCAAAATAATATTAGTATTTTTGAAAGACTCTGAATTAAATATATGCTGATCAATAAGGCCTATTGAATGATGTAATAAACCAGAAGCGTTTTTCAGAAGAATTAGTAAAATTTGCAAAATATTACATTCTAACAAATTATTACCGATAAAACTGAAGAGAAAAATGGAAATCGGTGAATAATTACGACCTAAAACTAAATAGTAAAAATGCCAATTCCAATATGCAACTAAAAATCTATTTATAGGATAACAATTACGATAATTGGCTTACACAAGCTCCTTTTCTAATCATATTTGCACACAAACCAACTAAATCCTATTTAACGAGGGAAAAGAAGACGTAAGCTATAAAATTAATTAACGGCTCTATATTGGACGGTTATCGAAGAGGCGGAACATTTCGAATTAAGCAAAACTCGAGGTTGCTAGGGGTAATCCAATTTGAGAATGGGCATGCATCACTTGGCAACTAATCCCCTTCAAATTCCTAATTCATATGCTGACCATCTTTAACTTAGCACCGGTGGTTTGGCGCCTGCGCAGAGGAATGATCGAGCGAGAGTAGTTGAGGCACAGAAGTTGCCATGTGGAGAGGCCTGGCTGTGTTTGCTCTTCTAGCCGTTTCGTCTGCAGGTACCCGTTTCTAATCCCACTTTCTTAATCCTTACCCTCTATCACCTTTTCATTTTAAAATTTTACTTATCTCATATATTTACATACTTTATATTATAATACAATATAATGCAGCATATGATTGTAAAACAATGTTTGACAAGTTTTACCGCAAATGTTTATTTTGAACGAAAAGAATAGAAATAGTCATTATTTCTCCTTAAAATAAATTACGATTTTTTTGTTCAAAATAAACATTTGCGATAAAATTTGTCAAACGTCGTTTTACTTCATATTACTTTATACTATTTCTAACAATGAGTTTTTCTTTTAAAATGCAATCTTTCAAGCGATAATCGCTCTTTAACACGCTCAAATAAAACACCGATTATATCTTAAAATATATATTTACAAATATATATAAACTCTTGTAAGATATAGTAGATATATTTTTAATGAGCGCGTTAAAGAGCTATTATCGCTTGATAGCTAGCATTTTAAAATAAAAAAGAAACTCATTGTGAGAAAATATTTTTGTACTTTTAAACGTTTGCCACACATTAATCATAAATATTAATTTATATTGTACCCCAAAACTAAACTATTATCTATTTTAAAATATATTTTGTTTGAGTTATGAGTGAAGTTTATTTTCTAATATCATCCGTAAAAGAGAATTTAGGATATTATTAAGATGTGTATACACAATATTATCTATAGAAAGTTTTCATCATGCACATTATGTTAAATGCAACATGTTGAGGATTCAAAAGTTATGTGAAGAAGTGAAACTTCGTTGAAATTGTTAAAATAATATTTTAATATGTTTATTGAGTATAAGCAAATATATTATTACAAATTATCTACTTTAAAAATATTAATTAAATACGATTTTAATATTTATCTAATAACTTTATATATATATATAATCACTATATATATATGCAGTATATATTTTATTTAACAACTACTCATTATTAATAATCTAGTATAAATTATAAATTTATATTAGATTGACAAATCTTCTCGGTTCAACAAACCTATTTGCATATTTATATATTTTTTTAAATAATATTTATATTTAGAGAAAATAAAAGTTTCATCTCTTATTTTAAGTATGTTTTTCACTATTCTTATATAAATATATTTGGAAAACATATATTAGAATGAAATTATTTCAATTTTATATTTTCACAAATTGAAAGATATTTTTTAAAAATGGCATGCACTTTATATAAAATATAATATTTGCTGTTAATAATTGAAAGTGAAAAAAGTTTATATTACTTTCTCCAAAACCACAACTTTGGAAACAATTTTAAGTCATCAATAATATAGTAGATATATTCTACGAAATGAAAACACAGAATTATTTTAAAGTATTGATATATAAAATATTTACTTTTTTTATCGAATATTGGACACGACAACATCTATTTATATCGGGTAAATATTTTCACGATTAAAAGATATCAAAAGGTTTTCCATTTTTATTTACTTAGTTTCTAATTTTTTTTTCGTATTCAATAAAAATGACGATTTTCAAACGAAAAAAAAAAAGTTTAAATTGAAAATATAGGTAGATTTTTATTTCGATTATTTTGACTTGTTTTACGAAAAGCATAATATATATATATATATATATATATATCAATTAAGAAGGATCAGAAGATGAGTTTATTTTATTGTATGAATGCTACGAGCTTTTTTACGAGGTATATCCTGAATACGTTCACATGGTCATTTTGATGCCAGAGCACAATCTGATGGAACAGTAATCAACTAAACGTTGATTTAACTTATTCCCTCATATTTGGCCAATATATATGTTATGAATTTTTTTTTTGTTTTGTTGTTGAAAAAGATAGAGACTTGAAGGTGCAGTCGATAAAAAAGAAAGATAGTTATTTACCTTTCAAGTAGTTTTTATTTTCAATTACTTGAAGCAAATTACACATATAATTATTTATCACAGTAATATAGAATTTATTGTTTAATCCTATATATTCGTGAATTAAAAAAAAGGTAGGTCAACTATACATATTTACAACAAATATTCAAAGTGGTATCTCTTAAATCTATGGTCAAAAATAAAAGAATAGTCAAAGATGAGTGTAAAATATATTTTTTATAAAAAATAATATATTTGCATTTTAGATTATATAATACATATAAACAACTATTTAATCATCTAACTTAAACCCAAAAAAATTATCAACTTTTATCTTACATTTCGAAATGGTAAGGCTTTTACCATGTTGATGAGTGCCAATAGTCTGAAATACGTAAATAATTGACTGCCCTTTTATAAAAGTGGTATTTGGTCAATTATGGAATAATTAAGAATACATTTTATTTATTCCTTCAGAGGGCGCAAGCCATCATTAGCTCTCATTTACACGTTCATACGATGACTTTTCTTATTAGTTTGTAAGAGAGATTAAACATTTCAACTTTAACATAAATAATAGACCTCTAATAAATCAAAAGAAAGAGCTATCAATTGATAAAACGATTAGTCCTTTGAGTAAGAATTATTTGGTTGTTCATGTTTTACTCAATCTTAGAATAATTCGGTGATATATAAGTTGACACAGGTTTCGAGAACATAAATTGCTTTTTCCTTTCTAATGTTTATTTTTTTAAAGTATTATATATAAATATGATATTCCATTAGCCTACGTTAAAATGCCATATATTTATTATATTAGCAAGAATTAAACCTAATGAGGGGTCGGTGGAAGGCTGGTTAAACCGTTTGGTTTTCGACCACTAGGACCCGGGTTCGATTCCCCCATTGGACAATTTTTTCTGTTTAAAGAAAAAAAAATGCTCCAATGGCCCCCGATTCTTGCAAAAGTCCAACCCCACCAGCGAGTGCAAGTAACCAAACGGGGCTCTGGCATTAGTAAGTGCAAAGTCGAACTGCTTTTCACATATGTAGACATGTGGTGCACTTACAGTAAAAGCAGTCGCTAACTACCCACCATGATTATTATGGCCTGTACCACGTGTACTAGGGATAAGCAAAAAAAAACCTAATGAGAAGGTTTGAGTCAAAAGGCGATCCATTAAATAAGTTCATATAAAAGGGCGTACCTGGATCTGTAAAGAGAAAAAAAATGTTTTCTCAAAACATTTCTAGAGATTGCTCCCTCTTTATCAATTCATTGTAATAGGTAAATTAAGTTCACTGTACAATAAATTGATGAAGAGGGAGCAATCTCTCAAAATATTTTGAGTAAAAAAATGATTTTTTGTCTCTCTTTACAGATCCAGGTACGCCCTTCTATATAAACTAATGAGAAGGGTTTTGTCTTGGGGAAATAAAGACAGCGATTCGCAGCAAGGTCGGTAATGAAGAAAATAAAAAATTTGAATTGATTTATTCAAGATGCGCTTAATAATCAACTAATATATAAATTGATTATCCTCATACTTTGAATGGTAACAGTTTTCAAATTTATCAATGCAAATTTTCTTTAAAAACTATTGTTAATTTTCAAGTTTGAATATATTTTAAACCTGCCTATAACGCCTCCTCTTGGGACTCACTAAAATAGGGTGTTATAGAGAGAGGGTGCTACTTTTAATGTAGAATATTTTCATTAGCATGTTTAAAATCGGAGCGCTATAGAGAGGAAGGTGCTATTTAAAGGGGGCGCTATAGACAGGTTTAACTGTATTTCTTTTTACAAAAATAAAGTAGATCAAAAATTTCGTAAATAGATCAACCTCAAGTTATTTTATTAATTTTAATTTTCTCCATAGTCTCCTTATCTCTGTTAGTTATAGTTTAATATAGAAAAAGGCATATTCTGACCAAACTCACATATGTTTTTTAGATGGCTGAACGCCATCTAGTGGAACTGAAATTAACTAAACATTAATTTAGCCTATAGAAGCACAGGGCGCCTCTCCCGTCAAAATAAACGTCAAAACCTGACGCCATCTATTGACCGTCGCCGCAACTAACGGCCTCGGGTCGGTGACAAAGCCACAACACCAGCTTTGGCAAACTGGTTTTGAGATTTATTTTGATGGGAGAGGCGCCCTGTGCTTCTATGGAACAATTTCCTCCCGGCAAATTTCCCATCTATTAATTTAGCCTGTTTCCTGATATTTCAAGAAAATAGGTTGACCAAATATCGGGGAACAGGTTGAATCAACGTTTAGTTAATTTCTTTTCCACTAGATGCCGCTCTGCCATCTAAAAAGCTAATGTGAAAGTGGCCAGTATATGCCTTTTTTGCTTTTAATACGCTAACAACTGACCTTTTTTATTATTTTATAAATATATATTTTTTTCACAGAGCTTAATATTGGGTAAAAGTATTAATTAAAACAAAATTATAATTTTCAATTTATTTCACTTTCATCAATAACATCTTTGTGAGACTATATCATAGAGGTTACCAAAATAACTAAATATATTGTATAAACATGTTATATATATATATAGAGGTCGCCTATCCCGTCAAATATATTCTTTTTTTTCCAGGCAATATTTCCATCAATGTCATATTATATATATTATATAATTTGTCGGCTTACTGTTGAATTATATTTTTATTTTAAATTAAGAGTATTAGCACTTGTTATTTGGATACATAAGCTTTTTTTTATGGTATTGGTATGCAGTATTGTTTTGGTATTGCAGTCGTAAAAAATAGAATAAAAACAGTTTTGATCAACATTTTCTTTAATTTCGCTAATGAAACAATTTCTGAAGAAATTCCAAAATAACTTGATTAGGTGCCGCTCAAAAAGAGCAACCTAGTTTATGATAATTGAAACAATGACTAATATGTGAAGGTTATTGACTTATTAAACAAAATATTAACGCGGGATTCAATCCCGGTTCATCGCTGTCGGGAATCGAGGGTGTTACTAATCATCCACTTTTTTATTCGGAAGAAAGTTCCAAATACCTTTATTAGGTGCCGCTCAAAAAGAGAAACCTAGATCATCGTTTTTACAATATATTGTGGAGGCTGGTTATGTACAGGGGTTCATTCACAATTATAATTTAAATCAATTTATATTAATGTCGTTGGGTCCGGATTCTCAGTTCCTTGGGGATATTGTTCTTGACAAGTTTTTTCTGGCTTGTTTGAAAGAAATCGGTTCCAAAATTACTTTATTAGGTACCGCTCAACAAGAGCAACCAAGTTTATGATAATTGAAACAATGAATAATATGTGAAGGTTATTCACATATTAAACAAAATGTTAACACGGGATTCAATCCCGGTTCATGACTGTCGGGAATCGAGGGTGTTACCCACTCGCCCACCGACTTCTTTTTTATCGGAAGAAATAGAGATATTTTAATTATATCACATTAAAAAAATATCTCTGAGTGGTATTTGAATATTTTGTTCAATTATATTATCAGAATTTTTTTAGATATATATATATTCTTGATAAAAGTATTATTATATAAAAATTAATTTTATTTTGAGAGAGAGGAATTCGCTTGTTTGAAAAGAAACATTATTTTAATTATTTACTAAAATTATGTTCTTATATAATTAAAATTATATACTTGTACCTTAGTCCAATAAATAGGTTTGATTCGGTCAACGGAAAAAAAACAACAATGGGTTAAACATAGTCTAAATCTGCGATATTTTGCGGTCTACTTTGCGCGCCATCTATTGACCGTCCATGCAAACTAGCGCCCTGTGTTCGCTGACAGAACCACAACACCATTATTTAAAAAACTGACGAGGGTCATATCCCAAAACTAGGTCTCCGGGTGGGCATTTCTCAGTTTTCAAAAGCTGGTGTGCTATTTCCTAATCTATTATTTACTTCTTTGATAATGTAGATGGGGGGTTGTTGAGAGGATGTAGATTTGGAATAGATAAACTACCACTTCCGTCGAAATATCAACACATTTTCATTCCATCTTTAATTCGGTCATATAATTAGCCTAGCACTTATTCATTTTAAGAAAAAGGCATCTCCCTATCGTTCAACTGAAAGTTGCTGATGGCTTGCGCCATCTATCGGAATAAATATCAACTATTCTCGTTGAATTTTAATTATTCCAGTATTTGGCCAATTCTTGAAAAATTAAAAATTAACGAGAATAGTTGATATTTATTCCGATAGATGGCGCAAGCCATCAGCAACTCTCAGTTGCACGATAAGGAGATGCCCTTTTCTTAATTTATGCACCTTATCCCAGTACAATATCACATATGTACTATTTCTGCACTTATTCATATGAATACCTATTCGGATATTTCTTAAGATTCCTTTAAAAGGTTGTGTTTCTCATTTAACCAAAGCCTACCTGATACCATCGAAGGCCATTGCACGATGACATAGTCTATCTTGATCGTTTTAATTTTACCAAAGCTGTTGTTGCAACAACGTGTAAACTTCCAGAATTGACTGTATAACGCATAGGTTTAGTGTCGACTTGACTGTTAAATTGTCTTTCTCTACATAGGATAAATTTATAAACTTTTTTGTTTAAATTTTACCTTTTATATATGTGTTGTGTTTTTAGGGTTACCGTGTAGTTGTAAACAAATTATTTTAACCCGTACTAATCCTTCTTTATATGTATTTATTTAAACAATTTCAATATAGGATTATACAATATATTTATAATAGAAATAGTGTAATTTAGATTAGATATTGAGTCTAACTAACGACGCGGATGGTCGTTATTCACAGAAGCCAGAAAACGAAGATGCAGAAAGATGATGATAAAAAGAATAATTATATTCCACGGCCATTATTTATATTATATATATATATAGAGAGAGAGAGAATTGACAAGTCAATATTAAATATCTATCAATATGTTAAATACTTCAATAATGTTTCAGATTTTTATGTTAAAAATGTGTGATCTATGATTTTAAGACTATATATTGGACTAATGTAAATAAATACAAACTATATGGGTTAAACATAGTCTAAAGCTGTGATATTTTGCGGTCAACCTTACGCCATCTAGTGGCCGTCGCTGCATTATAGGATGTATTCATTATAAACTATTGTATATATGTATAGACAAATGTAAAGGCATATATGTATGACAGTGCAAGTGTCCCGAGGGGGACATAGCGCTTTAAATTGAAATAAAATAAAAATTAAAAAGTGTATATAATTTATACTCTAGAAAATTATAATATCTACTTATATAATTGCCTTATTCTGTCTGTGTGAAGTCCACTATGGTCAGAATGGATAAAATAAAAAAAGTGTCAAGTGATGGGAATCGAACCCACGACCTTCCGCTTACCGAGCAGATGCCATGACCACTAGGCCACATGACCACAATTTATAATTGTAACAAATAGTATTTGAATCAAAACATTCAATCGGGTAAAACACGTGCGTTGCCCGGGTCATTCGGCTAGTTATTAAATAATCAACATAATGTTTCTTTTCAAGCGAGCGAATTTCTCTCTCTCAAAATATAATTGATTTTTATATAATAATACCTTTATTAGGAATGTATATATATATATATATATATATATCTCAAATAATTTTGATAATAAAATTGAACAAATTATGAAAACACCACTTAAAATATATTTTTAATGTAGATTTATTTGAAAGTAGGAAATATAATTTCTTAGTTTTATTTTTGTTAAACATATAAAATATTTAAACCAATTCAACAATAATCATTTAAACTATTCACAAATATTTTACTCGAGAATACAAAGTGCAAATATTTATTTCAAATGTTTAAAAGGATATGGAGTTTATAGATAACAAGAAATATTGATATTAAACTTTAGGGAAAACAAATTTTAAAAATATTTCAGTTTGTATAGCAGAAATATATTGGATTCTTGGCAAAATATCCATACCACTATGACATGGTTACAAAAATAGGCGCGGCGGCTCAACAAAACCTGTTATCGCTTCGTTTCCGCCCCTCCACGATTTTTTATCTTTCAACTAACAAACCTCCATATTGTGTGCGAGGGTTCAATATATTGATTCTATACACGCCACCACATGCTACACTACCTGGCCGAAATATAGAATAGCTGCCGAGATGGCCGATACCACCCGTTTGGTTGACACTTTACCTCATTTCAAAATATATGTAATTTTTTTCGGGAAGTATATTGATCTATAAAGTTGAGTCACTTTTCCCGTGAAAATAAACGACCAAACTAGAGGCTATGTATTGCTCCTCGCTGGAAACTAACAGCCTTGGGTCAGTAACAAAGCCACAACACCAGCTTCGGTAAACTTAGAAACTTTAACTAGAGACACCATGGTTTCGGGCTAATGGCCTTGTCAGCATAGGTAGAACTTTATTGGTCACTTTTTCCATCTAAATAAACGACCAAATTAGATGCTATCTATTGCTTCTCGTCACAATCTAGCGGCCATAGTGACAAAGCCCCAACACCAGCTTTGACAAACTGAGAAGCTTCAACTAGAGACCATGGTTTCGGTCTAGGGCAACAGAAGGCAAACTTTATAAATCACTTTTCCCGTTAAAATAAACGACCAATCTAGAAGCTATCGCTCCTCGCCACAAACGCCTTCGTGGCAAAGCCACAACACCAGCTTTGGAAAATTGAGAAGCTTGAACTAGAGACTATGGTTTCGGGCTAATGGCCTTTTCAGCATAGAGCGAATATTATAGATCAATTTTCCCGTGAAAATAAACAATCAAACTAGAGGCTATTTATTGCTCCTCTTTACAAACTAGAGGCCACAGGTCAGTGACAAGTCACAACACCAGCTTTTGCAAAATGAGAATCTTCAACTAGAGACCATGGTTTCAGGCTATTGGCCTTGTCAGCATAGGGCGAACTTTATAGATTACCTTCTCGTAAAATAAACGACCAAACTAGAGGCTTTCTATTGCTCCTCTTGGCAAACTAGCGGCCTTAGTGGCAAAGCCACAGCATCAGCTTTAGCAAATTCAGAAGTTTCAACTAGAGACCATGGTTTCAGGCTAATGACCTTGTCAGCATACGGATAACTTTATTGGTCACTTTTTCCGTCTAAATAAACGACCAAACTAGAGGCTATCAATTGCTCCTCGTCACTATCTAGCGGCCTCAGGTCATTGGCAAAGCCACAACATCAGTTTGGTGAACTGAGAAGCTTAAACTAGAGTCCATGGGTTCGGGCTAATGCCCTTGTCAGCAGAGGGCGAACTTTATATATCACTTTTCCTGTGAAAATAAATGACAAAACTTGATGCTTTCTATTGCTCAATTCATAGCTCAATTAGATATAAAATACCTTAATTATACTCTATAATATCTAGACATCATGCGCGCCATCTGTGGTTTGAAAATAAAACTATTTAGAGCTTTATTCTGATATCTCTTTATTGATAAAATATTTCAATTCAAATAAAAGGGTGTCAAAAAGTTTTATTTTTAACTCATAAAAGAAGGATATCCTATAAATGGTTCAAATTCTAAAATATTGAATTCGAAAGTTTAAAAAATAGTTTGAATATTTATTTATATAGTAGCTCTAATAATATTATGTAAAAATCTATAGGTAAAAATACTTGTTTTTCCAGTGTAAATAAATAGGTTTACGAAGTGTAAAGAAGTGTAACTGTAGATATTCCTAGAAAGCCACACATCCATAAAGTTATTTAGAGTATAATGGAAGAGTTATGGAATATGCCGTCGTTTACTTCATTTAAACGAGTGGTTTCTACGGAGCATTGTTGTTAATAGGCGTTGGAACACTCTTTCTTAACAACCATCTTTTACATTGTAGTCAGTAGCTCTTTATTTGCTTTTATCTTTTATTCTAAATATTCATAATGGAAAATCTGAAACTATTCATAATGAAACTTGAATAATTTATTATAATCAATGAATGAATAATTTTGGTTTATTATATTCAAGATAAATGAATAATTTTGGGTTTATTATTTGCAAGATATTCAAAATTATTGATGAAGAAAAATGATTCAAAATTTGAATGAATTTGTCATATTAATCCTTGAAGATGAAACTCTAAAAAATATTTTTATCAGGAATACATTTCAACGACTTACTTAGTAATGATGTTGATATTTGATTTAGAACAATAACCTTCCGAAAAAAATCCTTGTTGGTAGAAATATACGAAGTCATTCATTCCAAGTAAAGGAATCCATTTTACAAGATGGCACCATCATTTAATGATCAAAATGAAGATATTTCAGATAATGAAATATGCCAGTCTCTACTCTAATATGTTCAATAAAGGGTTTCATATTTCTTTGGAATATTTATAACAGAAAATGAAAAAAGCTTACATTTTTTGGTCAAAACAGAAATAAGCAAAATATTATATGGTGTTTGAGATCTCTATTGCTTCTCAAATATTTCGTCGTTCACAGAGTGTTGGAAAATAATAAATACATGATAATATTGATATGTGGAAATATTTGAACCTTTATTTAATTGTTGATAAAATAATGGTTGATAGGAAGTATAATGAGCAACGAAACCTATTATCAAATCTCTGAAAAATATCCAAAAGTCGTCAAAATCATGAGAAATATGTATTTTGATTATTAATGACAACATCAGGGATAACACAACTGCCAACAAGACTTGATATTTAAATTGATCTAATGAACTATTGATCAACCAACACGCAATTCAAATTCATATTTACTGTGTCAAGTTAATACTATATTAAACGCAGACGAAGATTCTTTTTGAAAGCCATTCTTTCGAAAGAAAAATAGTACGCTTGATCGCTTGTGAAACCTTAACGTTTGAACTACGCTCATCCATTTTTCAGGGAATATAGCACTTCAAATATAAATTTAGAACTTATATAACAAGTTCTGTGTGAGAGAAACAGAGTTTCATCATTTATCCATAGAAATTTGGAATCCTTGGAACCTTTGCTGATTAGTATTGAGATTTATAGATTTTCCTTCACAAGATGAAATACCTGACTTGAGATATGAATAAGAAAGAAGATAAAATACTTTCCTACGTATTTACATATTTAAAAAAGGTTCTTTGCCTGTCAAAAGAAAATACTAAAAATTAATTTATATAGTATTGTAATATAAACCCTTGAAATCTTGTGGTCATTTTACAGATTTTGTTCTTATAAAAATATTCTAGGAAATCTAATTTTTGTTTTTAATATCAACACGTGACCATTTATATATATATATTTCCCGTCTCACAAATATATATATATATTGTTATATCATTCTGAAAATAGAGCAATCCATATCTAAATAATAAGATAATAAAAGTGCATATATTTTATTGAAGAAAAGATCAAACTGAGCGTCGTATAGTAATATAATTATTTCCACTGTGGTATTATAACACTATGTGGCGCTGAGTTTGTTTATAAAAAAAGTGTAAAGCCTTGATAAAGTTTTGGCGTTCAGCTAACCCAAATATTGGCAAATAAATATTTTATTCAATACAATATATGTCTTTTTATTATCTTAATATTATTATATATCAAATGGTTTTGCAAAATTCAAATTGATTATAATGTTTTGTGTGTGGGAAATAAATTAGAAAAATTTATAAAACGATATTTAAATAAAAAGACATATATTGGATCGAAATATCATTTATTTTATATGCCTTTTATATATGTCTTTTTATTCAAAGATTTATTTATGGATTGCTCTATGTTAAAAATAATAATATATAAAACGATATAACCATATAAGAATAAAACGATAGGTTTCAATTCCTTATATGGGAACACACTGAATTTTATATAATAAAACAATTTAAAATAGAATTTTAATCAATAAGCAATGCTAAAAAGGCTACAAATAAGGTTAAACCACTGCTTGAGATATTTTTATAATTAAAATTAATTTGCATATTTATAAGTTATTTAAATATATTTAAATAAATATATATAGAATAACAAAGTTTTGGTTTTTCAAAATTTTATAAATTATATTTTAATATTTATGAAAAATTAAAAAAAAATCTTTTAAAATTTCATAAACTTTCAAAACTAAAGTTTTTGTTAAAGGTGTTTTTTTTTTGTTACGCTATAATTATATTTGCATTAGTAATATCGATTTTGGTATTGGTAAATTAATTTTAGGACTGCGTGTCTTGTATGTGTAGCAAACTAAATAAATTGTATATTTGTGAAAGTTTGTTTTTTGAATAGTGATATTATTTCAAAATAATTTTCTTATTAATATTAGGCGTTGTATTAGGGTATTTACAAATATAAATACAATTGTGGAAAAGTAAATAAATATGAAGAAATGTAATGTTTGTTGAGAAAATATTGAATGTAAATTAATTGTATTAATTAATATTTCTAATGAATTTTTTTCGCAAATTTCTTTTTCTATATTTTGATTGATAGATTTTTTTGTTTCTCAGATATTTGTAAAGGTGTATTTGTTCAATATCATATCATATGATTCCCATCCCTGGACACTTTTATTTTTCCATTCATCATTACTCTTCATAATTCATCCTTTCATACTTCATCCCTAAGGTTGAAAATAATCGTTATTTCTCCTTTAAAAAATTTTCGATTTTTCATTAAAAAAAAACTCATATTTTCAAATGTCCTTCTACAATATATAATATGATTTCATACTTATATAATTATCATATTATTTTATTTGACATATCGGACGCGATATCCCAGCTTGGGATTCTTGCGCCTAAATACATTTTAGCAACTTAATCTAATATATAATCAATCAAAAAATAAATTGAAAAAAAAGGGCAAAGGTGAAATTGCACTGGCAAAAGGTTAAAAGATTGAGAAAAAGGTAAATATTCTGATCGTGCAAATAAAATTTGCTAATGACTTACGACATCTGTCCAAATAAATATCAACTATTCGTTTATTTTTTAATTATTACAGAATTGGTCAAATACCTTTTGTTGATTAATCGAAAATTCTTTTTTTTCCAGGAAGCCTCAAAGACCAGCTTTTATTGGTCGTTTAGTTATAGCTTATGTTATTAATATTAAAGATTATTTTTATTAATATATTATATATATATTGAAGATAGAGGTTGCCTGGCCGTTATTCATATTTAAAAAATATATATACACTTTGGTCGGTTAAAGTTTTATTTTCTAAACGTGTCTTCGACAGGAGAAATAAAATTGAAGCATTTGGCCGAATTGTCTTTTTTTTAAGAAATATATAATTTGAAAAAATAGTACAAATGTGAAATTGTACTAGAATAAGGGGAATAAATTCAGAAAAAGGCATCTCCTTATCGTGCAGCTGACAATTGCTTGAAACGTGTAAAGCTTGTCCCATCTTTGGGAATAAATTTCAACTATTCTTTCATTTTTAATTATTACAGGATTGACCGAATATTTATTCATGATTAATCAAGAAAAGCTAACCACGTACGCGTACCGGGCTATTGGTATTTTTTTTTTACATTTTCGCGTTCTCATGTTCTTCTGGTCCTAACTAGGCATTTCATGATTTTTCAGGATGCCTGAATGATGAGGGCCAACAGCCTGAAACGCATACGAGGCAGCTTTTATTGATTAATCAAGAATTGGTATTTGGCCAATTCTAGAATAATTAAAAATCAACGAATATTTGATATGTATTCCGAAAGAGATGGGGCAAGGCATCAGCAACTTTCCGTTGCACGATAAGGAGATACCTTTTTTAAATGTATATTACATGATGTTTCACACTTTAACAGGAAACTTCTTGAAACCCTTATTACTTTGAGAGAAGAAATGGTACAAAGTAGAATTTATTCAGGAATTAGGTGGATAAATTAAGAAAAAGGCATCTGATGACTTGTACCATTAAGGAACTTATAGTTAAAACATTTATCAACACGTAGAAATAAAATTGATCACATAGACGCACGCGCTCACGTTTTATCGAATTTATAAGCTCGAGTTTATCAGAACATTTTCGAATTTCAGTATGGACTGTATTGAAAAACAGCGAGTCTGCATAGGGTTTTGCTTTAAATTAGGAATCTTGAAGCAGGCTTTTAAAGAAGATGCCCTACACAATCGAGAACATTGAATGGTTTGCACGATTAAAAGCTGGTCGAATAAGCAAGAGAAAGCAAGAATGTTCAAATCGAAGCTTAAGTGTCTTAATTTGATGTAGAGGGATTGTGGTACACTATGAATTCGTGCCCGAGTGTCAGACCATTAATCAACATCACTATATTGATGTATTACGACGTTTAAGAGAACCTGTGCGTCAGAAAAGACCCGAAAAATGGCATCAGAAAAATTGGCTCTTGCATCATGACAACGCACGGCCACATACGGCCGTCAATGTACCACTCTATTTGGCTAAACACGGAATTGCTTTACTACCCCAGCCACCCTATTCTCCTGACTTGCTCCCAACGACTTTTTCCTTTACCCTAAAATTGAAAGAGTCTTAAAAGGACCTCTTTTTGACTCAATACCTGAATTAAAGGAAATAAAGGAGAATTCGAAGAATATTTTGAAAAGCCTGAAAGATGAGAATTTTCAGAGGTGATTTGATATCTGGAAAAAAGATGGAACAAGTGTATAGATAGTGACTGTCATTATTCTGAGAAATTTTCAATAAAACTTTATTATTATTTTGTATTTCTTTAAATATTTAGCATTCCTGGATATTATTGATCACACTATGTATATATACAATATTCCCATTTATTTATACTAAAATAAATTGTGTATATATATTCTTTTGTGTAAATAAATAAGTATATTGTATGTATATATAATTATTTTGTAATTTAAGACAATATTTCATACTTTTTATTCCCTTTCTATTCTCTTTTTCGTCTTCTTATATAGACAAGAAATTTAATATAATACAATCATATTATTCATATATTTTGGAAACATATATTTCTGTTCTGTATATTTCATATGGTCGAATTCTTAATTAAAATATAGAGAATTTAGAATATATATTCTTTACAATAAATAGGGATGTGAAATAAGAAGAAGAAACTTTAAAATGAAAAATATTTCATTAGAAACTTTTAAAATAAATTAAGCTCAGAATTTTAGCATTTATATTTTATTTCGGAAAGTATAAATTCCATTAAAAACTTTCTATTTTGTATATTGCATCCAAAATTATAAATTTTATTAATTATATTTAAGAAATATATATATGGAGTACTCATATATATATATTTTGAATGATTGGATATAAATATCATGGTTATAATTGGATTTATAATGATTTATAATATTTACATTAGTTTCTAGAATGACTTATATAATATTATATTTGACTTATATATATAATATATATTCATATTTGAATTCCAATAAATAAAATCGATTAGCGTTAAAATATTGTCACACAAACAATAAGGTTTTCGCGGTCTCACGCAATTCGGGCTTTACCAACCCGTTTACTGATTTTTCAGGATACCTGAAAGACCAGTTTTTTGATCGTTTAGTTACAGTTTGCAGCACTCTGACGAAGGCTAACACCACGAAATGCGCACATTGCTAGTTTTTCTTGATTAATCAAGAATGGGTATTTGGCCAATTCTGGAACAAAAATCAATGAATAGTTGATATTTATTACGATAGATGACGCAAGCCATCAGCAACATTCAGTTGCACAATAAGGAGATGCCTTTTCATAATTTATTTACCTTATCGCAGTACAATTTCATATTTGTACTATTTTACTCATAATATAGCTTAACCCTTCTACGGATTAACACCTTAATGCCTAAAACTGATATACAACTGAATATTCTTATATATTAAAAAGTCAATGTCTGTTTCGCGATACACTCAAAAACTACTGAACCAATTTGTACCAAATGTTGCATGTCGCTTTCTATAAACCTGATAAGTATTTTCGGCTACATTTGATTAGTATATTTGGCTATTTATTTTTTTTCCATTTGAAGAACTTTTATTTACGCGGTGTAAATACGAGGCAACACCAGTAACAACACCAGGCCAATTAAGCGACCAATGAACGTTCTGAATTTTTTTTAAGTTACTTGCGTTCTTTTTTTGAAATATCATTTTTTTACGTGTGTTACTTTTTTTTACAAAAGTATTGAGTTTTGACAGAGAAATTTATATTACTAACTAAGTTACAGTAATTCCACACAATGCTATTTAAAAAAAACTTTACAAAATTAGCGGTACTGTATTTTCGTCTAGTTTAATCGTCTATTAATATATCAAATAAACTCTCTCATACACTACAATAAATTGTAGTTTGGTATTAGAGAGTGTAAGAGAGTTGAAGTTACGCCTCCAACAATGCCCTTCCATGTGCCAATAAAAGGAACTCTCGGTATGTTTGGTTTGTTTACTGGATAAATGACTTAGCTACGCTCGCGCCTGGATGTATGTTTTCCCAATCTATCCTGCTTAAACAACGGTTAATTATATATATTATTTGTTTTAGTTATAGCAGTTCAATAAAAAATACTTTTATGAATATTGAGTAAAATTATTTCAGGCCACCAGACAAAATCATATTTTCAAAAATATTTTTATTCTCTAGCTTTCAGGCACGAACGCCTTTCTACTAGAGAAAACATGGTATACTATGCCATTATAAAATATAATTAATTAGAAAGCATACATAACGCCATAAAGTTACAATTCTCTAAAAAACGTAGAATGTTATGAACGTGATATTTGAAATAACATTAAATTAATTAATATTATGAAAATGTAAAATTCTACATTCTGATCATGAAACTAAAGGATTCATCTTTCATGTTCAAACCTTTTTGAAAGGCAGAAGGGTGTTCGTGTTTGAAAGCTAGTGAATAAAAATATTTTTGAAAATATAATTTTCCTCGGAGACCTGATATTTTTACTCCTTAGTAATAGTTGAGATATTTATTCATCAGTTCATCCAAATATATGATCCATATGCTCCCTCAAGATAATGCAAATTAGACTAATATCGGTACAATTTGAATAATCTGTGGTTACATTTACGATAGTCCCTACCTTCAGGTAAAGATAAATAGGATTTATGAGTATATTGGTCAAATATTATGAAACATTGTAAGATCGAAATATAATATTCAAATTGAATAAAAATAGCAGATCTTTAAGGAGAAGTATTTTTTCAAAAACTTTAATTTTTAGTTTTCGTGCCCGATATTTTCTAAATCTATTGTGTTTAAACAAGGGTTAATTATATAAAATATTCGTTGTCTAGTGATAGCAGTTATGGGTATAGTAATTCATCAGTTTATTCTATATATGATATATATTTATCTACCCAGAATTATGCAATTTGAATAATCTGTGGTTAGAACTAGGTTTGTAACTCCTTTAAGGTAAGGGTAAATAAGATATGTCACTATATTGGTTAAATATTTTAAAACATTGTAAGATAGAAATATTATATTCATATTAAATGAAAATATCACGCTTCTAGGGTGAAGCCTCTTTTCAAAATATTCAATCTCTATTTTTCGTGCCCGATGTTTTCCCAATCTATTGTGTTTAAACAAAGGCTAATTATATATATTATTCGTTTTCGTTTCGGTTTATAGTGATAGCAGTAAGGGTATATTGATTCATCAGTTTATTCTATATATTCAGTATATTCTACCCAGGATTATGCAAATTAGACTGTTTTCAGTACAATTTAAATAATCTGTGGTTCAAATATATAAGAGTAACTCCTGTCATGTAGAGAAAATAGATTTACAGGAATATAGGTCAAAAATTATATATATGTGAAATCTTGTAAGATAAAAATATAATATTCATATTAAATGAAAATATCAGAGAATCTTATCTCTGGAATCCTTATATTTTTATTTAATATTGAAACAAGGATTTATTTGTTGGAATATTCATATTAACAATATATTAGATGGGTTGAACTATTAAAGTGACCTATTTTTCGAACCAACTCTATCGCGTCTCGTGTTATTAGTATAGGCCTAAACAATAGAAGTAATTTCTGATATGTAATAAATTTAATATTTATTAAAAATTAAAATTTCAATATTAATTCCTGAATGAGGTGGATCACGAATTAATATCGAATAATACAATAGAACATTGAAGATATTTTTAACTATTGCGAAATTTTACCTGAGCCTATAAAATTCTTTTTTTATATAAATATTTATTAAAATAGCTGAAGATTAAACATTTTGTAGCAGAATTAAATGGAAAAATCACTCTATATTAAATAGTAATTAACCAGGAGGAAATATTAAATACATTAATTATTTTACTTCATTAAAACGTATATACTCGTAAAATGTTTGAAATAGACCAATTTTAAATAAAAATGGAATGTATTTGAATTAAGACTAATATATATCATATTATAGTAGAAATTTCAAATAAAATCAAAAATTGAGACTCGACTTTTAAAATGTAAAATGTTATTAAAAATAAATGTTGTTTTTAAAGTGTAAAACCTATACATTTTATGTTTAAAAAAATATCAGTGATAAGTTAAAAAAACCTTCACTGAATATAACATATTTGAAATTTATTATGAAAACTATATTTTTTTCGTACACACTATATTCATTTTATTAATTACTTTTCAATATATAAATTTACTTATTAAATATTTATAACTACTACCTTTTTAAAAAATAGAAAAATAAAAATCGTTTTCAATAAAATATTATTTGAAATAAATATTTCACTATTTTCATCATTTTAATATCAAACATTTTGAATATTTAAATATTCCGGATATTGAGAAAATAGAATATTTTATTTGTAACACAAGATGTATTGTCCATTAGGAAATTGTAATCTTAAATCTTCTTCGTCTGAATCCCTCTGGGATATTTAGCTTTCTATTGTTTTTCGTTTGTTTGTAAATACTGCCAAACTACTAATTCTTATAGAATATAAATTGACATCCAAAGGTATACCTAATAGTATTAATATTAAATACTCAGTACTATATATATATATATATATATATATATATATTTATATATATATATATTTATAGAATATAATAAAACGAATAAAATATTTCATTTTGTGATTTGTAGGTTTTAACTTTTAATTAGACAATTTTAATTTATATTTAGACATTTTTAATATTTTAATTTAGACGCTTTCATTTTTATTTAGACATTTTCGATTTTAATTTAGACATCTTTCATTTTAATTCAGACACATGGACTGTTTATAGAAATGTACATGTGTCTAAATTAGAATGAAAAATGTCTGAATTAAATTGAAAAATGTCTAAATTAAAATTAAAAATGTCTAAATTAAAATTTAAAATGTCTGAATAAAAATGAAAGTGTCTAAATTATAATGAATAATGTCTAATTATAAATTAAAATTGTCTAATTAAAAGTTAAAACCTATATTTGAGATTTTTTTTAAATATGAACATTTATTTTATCTAAAAAAAAATAAAACATTTATTTTTATTATATTAATAATTGTTGTAAGTACAGCCAACTAATAATTTCTATAGAATTTAAATTGACACCCAAATGTATATTACATTGTATTAATATAAAATACTTTTGAATATAATTAAAAAAAAACGAATACAAATATTTTATTTCATTTCGTGAAATTATATGAGATTTTAAAATTAGAAACATTTATTTCACTTTAAAATATAACATTTATTTTATTATATCGTTTATCGATTGTATTATTGTATTTTGAAAACTTTATAAATTAAATAGGAAATTTAAAAGAAAAATATTTTAGGTGAATGGTAAACCTATATATATTTTGAAATACGTATATCAATTATTTGATTAAATCAATATATTATAAAGAAATTTATTTCTTTATTGGATTATAACTTTTCTAAACACCACGATAATATGGATATATTTTCAATTTTTTTTATTTCTATTTATAAATTGAGAATAGTATCGATAATCTTCATGCATAATAATGATAAATATATTACATATTTTCTCTAGATATTCTTTTATAAATGGATTATTTTTCAGACCTTACCTGGAGTTTTATATTTATAGATTTTGGTAAGGAAAATATGCTTAACCCTTAGTTACTGGCGCCTATTTTCCTTACACAATTACTGGCGTTCGGCCTCTCAGGCCGTCTTTTAAAATCAATAATAAACCATGTTATTTATAAAATAAAAAGAAATTAAACGTATACACATAATTTCCAAAGAATAAATATTTTGTTTTTTTCGAATAAACAGAGCTCTAAACAAAATTAAATGAAAATGTACAAGAAACTCTTTCTATCTAAAATATTCTATATATATTCAAAAGAATTCTATCTAAAATATTTTATTCAAGATTAGGTGCACAATTCAAGCATATTTCAATAGAATGATCTTTGCAGATTGGTTCTTTGCATTTTTTGAATTGCATTTGAGTTCGACGATCTTTTTTACATAGGTAGCATCTTTTGCGTTTTTTTGGACCAAGGACTGCCGCTTGTGGATTCCTAGATAACACATATTATTGATATTTCGTTTGAATATCAAATAAATATTTGCCTACCTCAAGTGATGAAGTTCCAGCATGCTTCTGAATTAATACTTGCAGATCTCTTGACAAATTTTTGGCTTGATTTCTCATATTCAAGTCATCTCTCATTAGTTGTAGAGCAAGCTGCTTTATAAAATCTTTTCGAGCCATTCCACCGTCTTGCTTGACAGCCTTATAAATTACTGCTGAATTTATTGCAACCACATCCAAAATGTTGAAAATAAACACAGGGGCCATCTTTTGGTTCTTCTTCCAACTGAATACATGTCTGATCAACTACATCTACACCACCTTTGGTCATATTATAAAATGTGATTATCTCGGGCTTTTATTGTTCAGCAGTTTCTTGATCAATTGTTGTGGTCGAATGCATTGTGGAGAGTAATATAATATACTAGCGGACGTACCCCGGCTTCGCCCGAGGTTTTACCCGAGTAAAGGTTTGTCTAACGAACATTTGTTAAAACAATTCTCTATAAACTTATAAAAAAAAGATATATTTTGATAATTTGAAACTCGTAAATTTGAATATAAAGTATAGATAAAGTGAACATTTGTTCCCGGTCCCTGTGTGCCGTGTCATCCTGAATTTTGTCTTTCATAATTTTCTACATTACAAAATCATCGTTTTATCTAGTGAACATATTTTCCCGGTCCCTTGAAAAATACTCGATAAGTTGAATAAAGTCATGGTCGTGAATCTCTCGATAAAGTGATTATTATTTCCCGGTCCCCGTGTGCCGTGTCATCCTGAATTTTGTCTTTCCTAATTTTCTACATTGCAAAATCATCGTTTAATCTAGTGAACATATTTTCCCGGTCCCTTGAAAAATACTCGATAAGTTGAATAAAATCATGGTCGTTTATGGAAGATGGACGTAGTTCCCGGAGGTCACCCGCCCCCCGCGCGCCAGGACCTCTTGATCACTCTGATTGGCCGGCGGCCGGACGGGGGGGGGGGGGAGGGGGGGAGGGGGCTCTTGATCCCTCTGATTGGTCGGTGGGAACTTGGACTGTCCAACCAACTGGCCAGCGGGCGGCCGGGGGGAGGGGCAGATCTCCGTTGCAAGATGGCGTTGCTTGCGAGTTAAAGCTACAAATCTGCAAATAACTCTAAGGATATTAAAGATATTCAAGAAATTATTTTTCGTAAACCTTTCCGGTCTGTGTGTGTGTCTGTGTGTGTGTCTGTGTGTGTGTCCTCTATGGATTCAAAAACCATACATCCAATCGCCGTGAAATTTTGGGATATTATTAGGTGTATCTCCGGAAAGGTTTACGAAAAATAATTTCTTGAATATCTTTAATATCCTTAGAGTTATTTGCAGATTTGTAGCTTTAACTCGCAAGCAACGCCATCTTGCAACGGAGATCTGCCCCTCCCCCCCGGCCGCCCGCTGGCCAGTTGGTTGGACAGTCCAAGTTCCCACCGACCAATCAGAGGGATCAAGAGCCCCCTCCCCCCCTCCCCCCCCCCCCCCCCCCCGTCCGGCCGCCGGCCAATCAGAGTGATCAAGAGGTCCTGGCGCGCGGGGGGCGGGTGACCTCCGGGAACTACGTCCATCTTCCATAAACGACCATGATTTTATTCAACTTATCGAGTATTTTTCAAGGGACCGGGAAAATATGTTCACTAGATTAAACGATGATTTTGCAATGTAGAAAATTAGGAAAGACAAAATTCAGGATGACACGGCACACGGGACCGGGAAATAATAATCACTTTATCGAGAGATTCACGACCATGACTTTATTCAACTTATCGAGTATTTTTCAAGGGACCGGGAAAATATGTTCACTAGATAAAACGATGATTTTGTAATGTAGAAAATTATGAAAGACAAAATTCAGGATGACACGGCACACAGGGACCGGGAACAAATGTTCACTTTATCTATACTTTATATTCAAATTTACGAGTTTCAAATTATCAAAATATATCTTTTTTTTATAAGTTTATAGAGAATTGTTTTAACAAATGTTCGTTAGACAAACCTTTACTCGGGTAAAACCTCGGGCGAAGCCGGGTACGTCCGCTAGTATATTATATTACTCTCCACAATGCATTCGACCACAACAATTGATCAAGAAACTGCTGAACAATAAAAGCCCGAGATAATCACATTTTATAATATGACCAAAGGTGGTGTAGATGTAGTTGATCAGACATGTATTCAGTTGGAAGAAGAACCAAAAGATGGCCCCTGTGTTTATTTTTCAACATTTTGGATGTGGTTGCAATAAATTCAGCAGTAATTTATAAGGCTGTCAAGCAAGACGGTGGAATGGCTCGAAAAGATTTTATAAAGCAGCTTGCTCTACAACTAATGAGAGATGACTTGAATATGAGAAATCAAGCCAAAAATTTGTCAAGAGATCTGCAAGTATTAATTCAGAAGCATGCTGGAACTTCATCACTTGAGGTAGGCAAATATTTATTTGATATTCAAACGAAATATCAATAATATGTGTTATCTAGGAATCCACAAGCGGCAGTCCTTGGTCCAAAAAACGCAAAAGATGCTACCTATGTAAAAAAGATCGTCGAACTCAAATGCAATTCAAAAAATGCAAAGAACCAATCTGCAAAGATCATTCTATTGAAATATGCTTGAATTGTGCACCTAATCTTGAATAAAATATTTTAGATAGAATTCTTTTGAATATATATAGAATATTTTAGATAGAAAGAGTTTCTTGTACATTTTCATTTAATTTTGTTTAGAGCTCTGTTTATTCGAAAAAAACAAAATATTTATTCTTTGGAAATTATGTGTATACGTTTAATTTCTTTTTATTTTATAAATAACATGGTTTATTATTGATTTTAAAAGACGGCCTGAGAGGCCGAACGCCAGTAATTGTGTAAGGAAAATAGGCGCCAGTAACTAAGGGTTAAAGGCCGTTTGATTTAATAACTCGGGATATACAAAATAGATTTCTCTTAAAATGAAAAGTTCTTCAAATAAATGCATTTTATTAAGCTACCTAAAATTTTGATGAAAAATATTGCATTTTGAAAATTTCGCAAACATTTTTAATTTTCACACGGCCTTTCAAGCCGAACGCCAGTAATTACGGGTTAATAGCCATGAATTTACATATCAAATTTATTATTGTATGAATTTTGAAATTTCTAATTCATCAATTATGAATATTGTAACAAGGTATTTATTAATATTATTATTTTTATTAACTAAGTGGTCATTTTTATGTTTATATTTTGCTACTCTGTAAATTTCCCTCGTGGCTTATCTTTTGTTTACCATTTCATTGTTTGTGCTTGCCTGAAATAAATTGCTGTCGCATCCTGAAGTTTTTGTCTTCCCTAATTTTCAACGTGGCAATATAATAAGGATTCTGTGTACAGTTCTTCTGATGGATTGGATATTCATTCTATTTTCATCATCGGGATAAATTATTTCGAACTTATCTGTATTCATTGGTATTATTGTAGACATATGTCTTTAATCATTATTGTTGAATATTCCGGTAAAAAGCAGTTCAATTGATTTCCGAAAATTTTCAAAGGCCTCGAAAAATGTCTGAATCAATTGAACTCCTCCAAAAAAGGCCTAAAATCATTTCTCATTTAACCGCCTAGGACTGAACTACTAAAAAATCTCTAAAATACCCGACAAAATCGAGGAGTGAATAAAATGACCATATATTTTGTTTAGAAAAATTTAAAATAGGCGTTATAAAATAGGTAAAGGCATAAATCAACATGTACACGCATTTAACAGTATTTTATATACCACTAGCCGAATGAACGGGCAATGCTTGAGTTTTACCCGAGTTTTTATATATTTTTGAATTATTTTATTCGAATAATATTCTTTAAAATTATTAATTTTGCGCCGTGGATGTCAATTTTGTGAAAAGTCCCGTTCTAACTATACACGTCCAGCCTTGACTACACCGTCTTGTAGGTTGCTCCGATGTCAGTCTTTCCTGGCACCGTCTTGTAGAATCACCCACACACCCCGGAGGCAATTCTCCACGTCTTTCCTTGCAGAGTGACTAGCTGTTGTCGTCCCTCATACACCAATCTAATCGCTTATATGCAATTAACAGAGTGAATTGTATTTCAGTTAAACATTTTCTATATTTATAATTTTTTATAATTATTCCTTTCAATGTTTGAATTCTATTGGTATTATTTGGGAAATATTTATGTTAATATGCAATTTATTTTAATTATAGGTGTAAAGAGCATGGCAACGTTCAAATTTGTGTACTAAATTATTATATTAATTTCAAATTTTTAAAAAGACGCATTCTAAGTGTAAAAATAATTTTATTAGAAAAATATATAAGAAATAATATATTCTTATTAATAAATCATTTTAATCAATCAAATAATGTATTTATATACAATATATAATATTCTGATATAAAATGTACAAATATATTTATTATATAATAAATATATTTATGTAGTAGAATATTGGAGCCCAAACTTGTCCAGAAAATAATAATAATAAAATACGATTATTTTAATAAATATATTACCCTATTTAATATTATAAATAAATAAATTTATTGAATAAATGGATAAGTAAATAATTTGAATTAGGCTAAACGTGTAAATGGTCAAAATATTATATATCTACTCAAATAGAAATTGTATTAGAGAAACAATAAGGTAAATTATATAGAAATAAATCCCACCAAGTATTTGACATTTGTTACCAAAAGAAAAGAGGTGATAAGACATTTGGCGGGAAATAAATACGATTCAGGCTAAATCCAGGTTACGCCGAATGTCAGACGAAAGTAAAAAAATACAAACGATTATCGGAACCTACTTGATCTTAAGTGGAAAACTACACGATCGGGTTTCCTCTCTTCTTCACAAACAACAATTAGGAAATTCTTTCCTTGTCAGCTCATTTTATTATAGAAATCCTTTATTATTTTTTGAATATACACTTTTTTACTTTTATATCAAACTTCTATATAATATTTGGAAAATAGTATCATAGGTTTATTAATTTATATTTTAGGAAAAAAATAAGATAGTTAAAATTAAACCTCTCTGTCAATTCTCTATCATTAATTATTTTGAATTATAAATTTAATCAAAGAAGAAATTAAAGACATAAAATTGGAAAATTGAAAGGCCTTGTTATTCTTCTTAATTCTATATTTTGTATAGATCATATAAGCTAAAAAAACGATGTATTTAACAATGATTTTGAAATATATATTTATCATATAATTTGATGAATATTTATTGTATATATAGAGAGATAAGTTATATATTATCATAATAATAAATCATATATCCCTCATTCTCTCGATGCTGATTTTAAATACTATTTCTCTAGGTTTATCTATATTGATTTATCGGTAAATAAATATAATATAATAAAATCACCATATATACTAATATTTATCAACATATTTTTTTCAATTATTATTTTTTGAAATATGAAAGCATTTATAGCACCAAAACTAGTGTTTGAATTCTTACAAATAATCCTAAAATAATAATGAAATAAATTAAGCATTGATAAAACTAAACCATTATATATACCCTAAATTGTAATGTATGACATATTAAACGTTATTTATTTGGATATATTCTATTCAAAAATATTACCAGTTGGAATTTCAGTTACATTAAACTTTGACTTACTTTGAAAATATCAATTACAAAAAATCGTTGTTTTTGAAACTAGTTTTACTGGAGTTATATTAACTTGAACCTTTTAAATAAATTTGATCAGATATGTAATAGAGATTCTATTTCTGAACTCGCCAGTGTGAGTGCATGTAAACAAAGGGTCGCACAGGCACATTTGTAAAAGCAAAATTCGAACTGCCTACATGTATATACACGTGGTGCATTTACAGTAAAAGCAGTCGCTTACTACTATCTCCATGGTTATCATGACCTGTATTATGTCTACTCGGGATATACTGAAAAATAGTTTATATCTTCTCTTATAATGATAAATTAAATTGCTATTTTTACTGTTTAAAATGTTGCCCTCTGACTACCCAAAATTGTACTTGCTTACTTTGACATAGTGCCAAATCAACTTTCTGTATATACTCAATCTTATGAAAACTTTGGTAAATTAAGTAGGGAGTTATTTTGCTTCTCCGCATTCTAACACTCCAACTGTTAACACTGAGGAAACACTGACTCATGTTTGGTAAGCAATTTCAGGGAAGATACTATAGACATTGGATTAAATAAATTATTAATTAAATTGCATTAAATAAAAATTATTAGATTTAAATAAATATTATTAGAGTGAAAAAAAAAGAAAAAAATTAACAAATTAGAAAATAAAATTTCGAACAATACAACTATATTGCAAATAAGATAAGAGGACCTTATTAAAAAATAAATAAACAAACTGTAATTCGACACTATCGATAATTCGACACTTTCGATAATTCGACACTTTCGATAATTCGACCATTTTAAAAATCAAATTTACAAGGTTGATTGTTGTTTAAATACAACTTTACCGGTAAAAAGGTATTACAGAGGCGAAGGTAGCCACTGAAAATTCACGAAATTTATGTATAGAGAAATGGGAAAAATTAGTAAATAAAGAGAAGTCCTAAATCAAAATAATTGATAATAGTGTATTAACAAAATACTAATACAATAAATTCCTTTGAGTTGAGAAACTATAGACATTAGTGAAAAGTTTATATATAAATATATTTAAAATTAAAAAATAATATAAGAAAATAAATCAGAAAAAAGAGATGCCAACTATATTGCAGTGGAAACTACTTATAAAAGGAATTAATCTAAAGGACTCATTAAAAATAAATTTCTATTTTTATTCATACATGGGTTCAACTTTATATGTATTTTGTACAAAGTTCAAACACATGAAAAAGCCGCATAGAGCTGTCCATGCATAAACACAGGCTCTTGTAGGAAGAACCCAAATATTATTTATAGTCATAGCAAAAGCCAACTTTAGTGAAAACTGATGCCTCTTCAGAATGAATGGAAGTCTGAAATCTGAAGGAGCAAAAGATTTGGGTCATCTTTACATGTATGCTATCCAATGTTCGCACACTTGAAAAAGCCACTTAAAGTTGTCCGTGCGTAAACACAGGCTCTTGTAGCCAAGGTTTGGCCTTGAGCCTTATTTATAGTCATAGCAAAAGCCAACCTTAGTGAAAACTAACGCCTCTCTAGAATGAAGCGAAGGTTGGTATCCGAAGGGGCCAAAGATATTTCAGACACTATACAGTGTGTTCAACTTTCAAAATAAATTGGAATATAAATTTACAAACTATATTTCAGAGTGGACACATATATTTGAAAGGAAAAAAAAAAGAAAATTGCAAACAACAAAACTATATTGCAGATATGACAATATATTAAAGGAATAATTTAATTTAAAAGATCTCATTATAAACTACATTTCTATTATATATATATATATATACAATATTACCTCCTTAATTCAACACACGATAATTCGACATTTTTGATATCTCGACCTACGGCCTATCATTGACAAACTGTAATTCGACACATTCGATAATTCAACTATTTTGAAATTCAAATTTCAACAGTTGATTTTTGCCTAAAAACCCTTTAATTAACAACATATTAAACTGCACAGTGCAAAAATGTAGAAAATTGTATGTATATAATTGTATGCAAATAATTGTATGTATAGATCAATGAGTAAAATAAGTAAATAAAGAGAAGACCAAAAATAATTGATAATAGTTTTTTGAATAACAAATAAAATGTAAAAAATCTTTTCGGGTGAGAAATTATAGGTATATTGGTAAAAAGTATAAATAAATATATTTGAAACCAAAAAAAAAAAAGAAAAGAAAATGCAAACAACACAACTATATTGCAGATATGACAACATATTAAAGGAATAAATTCATTTGAAAGACCTCATTAAAAACTACATTTCTAATTTTATATATATGTGGGTTAAACTTACAAACTTACAAGGTTGTAATAAACCTACCTGTTTGGTAAGCAATTCAGTACTTTATCATTAATTTCTAATGTGCTACCAACAGTTTCCAAGGGAAATGCAGAGCTGAGCAGTTAGGGCAGACTATTCCCAGGCCCTCAATAATATCTGCAGTGGGAACAGGAGAAATAGAAATCGGGGTGTTGTTCCTGCGGCGAGTCATATAAGCACGACTAACGGTTTGGGAAGTGAGTCTTCCAAGGCCTTTTCGAGGCATGACAGAAGCTGAAAAAAAAATAAAATAAGGAAACAATGTGAGGAAACAATTGATTGAAAAAAAAGGATTCCAATAAAATACTGCAAAACAGAAACCAGACACAAAATACAACAATTGACTACACAAATACAGCATCAGCCTATTTATGAGAAGAAGAAAAATGACAGACACAAAAATGGAGCTAAATTCAAATGAAAAACTATAACAAATCAAGTAATCAAATCAGGCATTAGGAAAGATACTGCAAAAAAAAAAAAAGAAAATCAGACACAAAAATGGAGCTAAATTAAATGGAAAACTATAACAAATTAAGTAATCAACAATTGATTATACAAATTATATCAGCCTATTTATGAGAAAAATAAAGATGCCAAAGACATTATGAAAGATACTGCAAAAAAGAAAACCAGACACAAAAATTGAGCTAAATTTAAATGAAAAACTATAACAAAGTACTTACAAATTAATTGAATCAGAAATACAAAATATATATTAGAAATTAGTAAAAGGTAATAATAAAAAAGAACGTGTTTTAAAAATAAACAATCCGATGATGAAAAATAACAAATAATATAAGATAAACAACATTTGAAGGCAAAAGATCTACGATTGCAAAATCAAACAAATTGAAAATAAATAAATCTATTAATATTTGGAAAATAAAAATAAAACGGTCATGTAAAGCAAAAAATAACGAAAAATTTGGTATATAGATGGCTATTTATAGTTAAGTATCTTTGGAGGAGATAGCTTCAAACTTTACAACTGAGAATTATAGATTATTTAAATATACGTGATAGTATTTTTTTAAATAATATATTTGCATTTTTTTAGTATTTTATTTTCAAAATGCCATAAAGACATTGCTGTAAAGGGGAAAAAACTTATACTTACAAAATATAATTACAAAGATACAAAACAAAAATAATTATAAAGAAATATAAAAGAAATAAATGCTAGAATAAAAAGAACGCGCTTTCAAAACAAAGGAATTGATGATGATAAATGCAAAAAATCTACGATTGTAAAATAGATTAAATTAAAAAATAAAAATAACTGTTAACATTAGGAAAATAAAAACAGAACTAACATACGAAGAATTTTGGTATATAGATCGTTATGTGTAGTTCAGAATCTTCGGAGGAGATAGCTTAGGACTTTACAATGGAAAACTCTGTTACGGTATTATCTATATAGATATTACTGTTTAAAATTGTATATTAATATATTGATACAACTCCTATAATTTTAAATATATCGTTTGACAAATAATAAACGAACTAAATATTTCAAACTCAATATGTGTATATGATAAAACAGATACACACGGTCTAAATTACAAATTTGATAAATTACATTTTGGAGAAGTAAAAGAAAAAAAAAACAAATTATTGGCGTGCGAGAACAGATGATTAATTAGAAATTTTGATTCCAAACGCTTGGAGTCTTAATATTTAAAAAGAAACACAGAATTTATTAAAAATAGATAAAGGGAATATTTATTTTAAAAATTAATTGGAATCAGTAAATGATGAAAAGGTAAATTCGTAATCCATAGAATTTTTTATAATCGATATTTTGGAATGAATTGGCGACACAAAAACTTTAATAAAGGAATTGGTTCCTGCATTCAAATAGCACGCCAAAAAAACAAATATTTAAATTTTATTTAAAATTGTATTATTCTTTATAAAAATCCAATTATATAACTCACAACTAAGTTTTTAACAAATTAAATTCATCTTAAAATAATTATCTTTGAACTAATATTTTCTATATATTGATTTTTTTACCTTTGTGCCTAAATAATACAAAAATATATACTATAATATTTGAGGTAATAAAAAGTATATATTGTGGATTAAATAGAAATATTTATTTTCCATTATTTTATTCATTACAATATTATGATTTTTTATTATCAAAATATTTTGATATGGATTGCGCTATTTTAAAATACTGCAATATGTAAATAGGCAGCTCAACACATTGTCAAATTTGAATATGGTTTATTCCAATAAGGACTATGACATTATCGGTACTGACGCAACAATTTTAGAATGATGATTCCCTAAATATCAGGTGAGTATTTGTCAAATGGAAATTACGCAAAAAGATATCAGTTAATAATGACATATAGATCTCACAGTAAAGGTAGGAAAATAGCTTTCTCGACAAAAATGTGCAATCCTAAAGATAGAGGCTGCCTGGCTGGCATTCATAGAGTTTCAAATTAAAGATACTTAGGCCAGTAAATCTGTTTTAAAAGATTTACTGGCCGAAGTATCTTTAAAACGAAGGAGAAATGTGCAAGTATCTCACTACGTAAAGTACGCAACTAGCTCTCTTTTCATAAATTACAAATTACAAAAAGGCATGAGATGTCGTAAAACCTTTTTATTAATTGTTTGAGTAGCTCTCGGGCAAGCCCTTCCTCAGTGAACTGAAACGTTTAGTTTATTTTTGTAATTTGTCGAGGTCCGCACACATATGATAATAAATTACATATGTTAGCTCTTCTGTCAAATCTACGTAATTTGCTTCCCTGTCAGAAATAATAATTAACTCCCCTCTCAAACTACACAAATAACAGAATGTACGCATTTAGGTCTTCTGTCAAAAATACGCAGCTAGCTTCCCTACTAAAATAATTCATGTAAATTTCTGTCAAACCGAAACAAATTGATTCCCTGTCAAAAGTATTAATTTACCCCCCCCCCCTCTCAAAGTACTCAAATAGCAAAACGTGCTCGCATACAGGTTTATATCGAATGTAAGAAACTAGCTCCACTATTTTAAGTATGCATACAGCTCTCTTGTCAAGCCTAAATAATTAGCTCTCCTCTCAGAAGTATGTATGTTACACACCTCTAAAGTACGCCAATAGATTCCCTGCAAAAAGTACGCCTCGCCGTCGTCTCTAAAAGGTACACAACTATCTCTCCTATTCAAAGTATGCATGTAGATTTATTGTCAAACTTAAACAATTAGCTTCCCTGTCAGAAGTATGCATGTAACTCTCATAAGTCTTCTGTCAAAAGTACGCAGCTAGGTCCCCTAATAAAACCATGCATTTAGGCATGTAGGCATTTAGATTACCTTTCAGAAGTATGCATGTAACACCCCTGAAAAACAAACTCATCTAGGTCTTCTGTCAAAAGTACACAGATAGCTCCCTTATAACAAGTAAGCATATGGCTCTACTATCAAACGTACTCAATTAGCTATGCTTTCAAAAGTATTAAAGTAGCTCTCCTATCAACAATAAACACATATACCTTTATTGTCAAAATACACAAGTATCTTTACTGTCAAAAAAATCTCAAGTGACTCTCCTTTATAAAATTCAATAGTATATTTTCATAAAATGTATACGTGTAGTCCCTTTTTGAAACACTAAGGTTCTCATGAATAAAGGCTAGTTTATGCCTGTGTATTCATCAAGAGGTTTCTTTGCTTATAGCTCAAGTATCGATTTATTTAATAACAACAAAATACTTTCGTAAGATAGAATCCTCTGATTATAAGTTCCTCGGAGTTTTCATGTGTTACTGCAACAAAATACTTTATTAAGACCTTTTGGTCTTATACATATTTTACGAGTAGAAAAGAGTGCATACAGAAATAACAAGTAATAGTAACAATAATCAACGATGTTATTAACAATGTATCAGTCAGAAGGAAATAATAAAGAAAGAGGTTGGAATAAACTATATACAAACCAATTGAGAAAAATCAGTAAATTTCTTTAAAAAAACAATAATTAGTAGTATTGACAGAAATTTAGATTGGTGCACACGGAAAAGGAATATACAACAATGTATTATACCTATTTATAAGGCATATTTATAGTTTTATACATTGGATCAATGGTTGAGGGCTGTCTTAAGTCGGGATATATATTTTCAGAAAGTAGTTATTCACATTCAATAATACATAAGTAACTATAACATCAATAATGTGTCATGAAACTGATTCTCTTCTGTCAAAGATCCTTGAGGTATAATAGGGGATCGGTGGAAAGATGGTCTAAACCGTTGGTTTTTGAGCGCTAGGACCCGGGTTCGATTCCTGCATTGGGCACTTTTTTTCTGATTAAAAAGAAATGCTCCAATGCCCCAAGATTCTTGCAAAAGTTCAACCCCACCAGCGAGTGCAGGTAACCAAACGGGACACCGACACATTTGTAAATGCAAAGTCGAACTGCTTTTTACATGTATAGACATGTGGTGCACTTGCAGTAAAAGCAGTCGCTAACTTCTGCCTACCATGTGTATAATGGCCTGTGCCACGTGTACTATGGATAAGCAAAAATATATATATTTTGAAGTAATAATTCCTTCACCAAACTTTAAGAATGAAATACTTTATGAGGAAAGAGTTTCTTTATTACACAAAATTAAATCACAAGCTTTCGGGCATAATCACCCTTCTACTGGTGTAAAACGCGACAAAATATTAGTGGCATTCAGCTATATATATATATATATACAAAAGGTAAGAAAATAAGACAGATATGTAAAATTGTGCCAGAGAAAATTAACATAATATTGGAGGATCATTCACAAAAGTTAAGCAAGGCAAGTAAATAAACGCATAATACATTCAATGTTATGTTAATTTTCTCTGGCACAATTTTACATATCTGTCTTATTTTCTTACCTTTTGTATATATATATATATATAGCTGAATGCCACTAATATTTTGTCTCGTTTTACACCAGTAGAAGGGTGATTATGCCCGAAAGCTTGTGATTTAATTTTGTGTAATAAAGAAACTCTTTCCTCATAAAGTATTTCATTCTTAAAATATATATATTTGAACGATTTTCCATCAATAACAGCAGTTTCTCTAACAAAATTTGTATGAAAACAAAAGCCCTATCCTTTATATAAATTTATAATATCTTTTAAAAATAAATATTGATATATAATACATGATATAAATTATAATATCTGACACTTAGAAGAGTGTCAATAAAGGTATTTTTATACAAACGATTTTATCGATCATTTTGTACTTTATCCTTTCTACAGGTGTCAACACCTGGTTTGATCAATAAATCGTAACTTTCTCTTTTGGGAAATTTATTGTCTAAATAAATTCCAATTTGTTAACATGGCGTCAAATATTCCTGAATTCCCAATCACAATTCTATTTTATTACCTATAAAATATCTATATATTTATTTATTCACTTATATTCACTGAGTCAATATAAATATATGAAAACATATTTCCCTATTTAACCATTGTATTCATAAAAATTTATTGTAGATATTGAACGCATGTCAAAATTTACCTTAAATAATTTAGTTCCTTAAATATTACATTTTCATTGATGTAATATAATATTTTTATTCAGACATTATAAATTTTATTTTAGACATTTTTCATTTCAATTTAGACATTTTTCATTTCAATTTAGACATTTTTCATTTCAATTTAGACATTTTTCATTTTAATTTATACACATGGACTTTTTATAGAAAAATATGAAAAATGTCTAAATTAAATTGAAAATAACTGAATAAAAATGAAATTGTCTAAATTAAAATTGTCTAATTAAAAGTTAAAAACTATATAATATGAAGAAATATATGATATAATAGATAATAATAATAATAAAAATTAATAAAAAGAAATAGATATAGAAAAATAATAAATAAAAATGAGGAAAAATGCAACCAACATTTTAAAATAGTCTCATACCTATTTTTAAATATAATAAACTTTTCGTCATAAATATATTTAGTTTTCGTATATATATTGTATTTTGTATATATTTTTGTATATTTATATAAAATATTTATACATATATAAAATATATAAAATAATATTAAAAAAACAATAGGAAAAAAAAAGATAAGTGGGTCAGGTGCTAATATGCTCGTGGTCAGGAGATGCCTTCTTTATTTTTAATAAAATAATATTTAAATTTATTTTAAATAAAACTTTTCGTCATAATTTTATATAGTTGTATATATATATATAACATATAAATAAATATATATTATTTTATTTAGTTATAAACTATATAAAATATTATTTATAAAAATGGTGATATATACTACAATAGCATTATTATTTCAAACATATCCTTAAGCTTTTTTCTTTTCAAATCGATAATCCTAATTTGAATTTTTAATATATTTTCAATTTAAATGCTAATTAAAAATATCATCGATTGGAGAATAAGAAGGGTATTATTTTTTTTAAAAACGACAAAAAATTAAGAAATTAATATTTAAAAAGTAATTTGGTTTATATATAATTTATTAAAATCTCTTTATGAAAAAAATTTACTTGTTATTAATTAGAGAGATATCTAATTAAAATAAATCGATTTTTATATTAAATATTGTGTGAAGTATAAAATATTAGACTTGATGAAAATAATCATATTTTTAATTTATTTAAATATATATTTAACATATCAAAATATCTTAAAGTAATATATAAACGCATTATTTAACAAGTATAGTTATAGTTAAATAGTTATATTTGTGTATTGATTATAATAAATATTTGCAAATTCGTTGTAAATATGTATAATTTATTTGCTTATTTTAATAAATCCTATATAATTGTTAATATTTTTATTGTTATTTTTATTCAACTAATAAAGAATGGACTTCTTGATAATAAATAAGTATTTTTCATTCAAAAGAGAACAACAAGACTTCAATGCTCTATTTGTAAATTATTCTTTACATATATAAAATAATAATATTGAGAAGAAAAAAAGAAGCCACTATTCACTCAGAGAATTTTTTTTTTTGTTTTACAATTTCCCGAAGAGATTACAATATTAACAAATACATACATTAATACAAAAATAAAAAATCTAATCTTCTAATTAAATAGTCAATATAAATAAACAGAAGTTTGTTTCTATACAAAAATAACCTTAAATTAAAATAAAAGCCTAATTATGGATTATAATATTTCATACTTTAATTTTTTCATATTTCTGAAAGCATTTATTCGAATAAATATTTTGAAATATTAATGATATTTTAATATATATTTTTTACCATATGTCATTTGGTTGTTCAAAGGATTTTATCAAGTTAAAAAGCATATTCGGTTATATAAAAAACAAACTAAAAAACCATTATTTATATCTTGAAATAGGTTGTTGTTTGTTTGTTAAGCCTGAATATTAGTAAACAATTAATATTTCTAGAATGAAACAAATACAAATTTTATACCTTGATGAATATTGATTCTTATTTATTCATAAAATACGATGCAATTTCAAATAATAAACATTGTTCAAATAATGTAATTAAAAAAGCATATTGATCATTTCCTCCAAGAAATATTTTCTTTTCAAAATATTGACAGAACATTTCGAAATATTTTTTATTTGGATAATAAATAATTTTATATAAACAATTCAACTTATATACATACTTAATTTTTGAATATATTCCAAAAAATACACCTTATATACTGTATAGAAATTTTGGTGCAAATCTACAAGTATTGTACAACTACATTTACATATGTTTTTAAATTATATGAATACAAATCATTCTCGTATCAGAGAGTAAGAGTGAAAATTGTATTTAAATTCATAATTTACAGTAAATTTTATACAAAAAAATAGTAGTGTTTATTCATATATCAGATCCTATTTTTTTAGTTATGAGTAATCAATATTATATAATATATAATTATAATTATTCATTAATTGATGAGAACATATATTATTTATAACTATCAAAGTATACAAATTAAAGCTAGAATCTTTAAGTGATTAGTGTAGTTTAGGTCTTAGGTAGTTAGAATAGAGTCTTATAGAATTTGTAAAATATTTAATAATCTACTTTACCTAAACCCATTTGACTTAAAGTGAAACTGTTCATATAATTTTGTTCTCACAGGGCTGCAACAAGTTGGCACCTGTTTTAATATGCTCTGGGTTATGATATCGGTTGCATAAGCATAGTGAGAAATCAAGTCTACCAATTCTTTATAAGTATGCGTTAAATTCGCTATGCCTCGTAAACAATAATAAATAATAAATATTTGACTGTTCAAATTCTGATACTTAATAATAAATATTTACAAAAAGGAAAAGTGGTTGAGATGTTTAAAGGTGAGGTACATAAGCTATCATTTATGAATCGTGACCATAAATTTAATTTGAATTCAAAAACGACACATATAGACTTGATACATATGAAAATGTATCTCTATATTAAGATTAAAATCAGAGGATATTCAAACAAAATATATTTTATAAATATATTTTTGAAAATGTTATTAGTTATCACCATTCAAATATAGATATGGAAAAATGTATTATTATTTGCTAGATATATTTATGTGGGTTTTAATAAAATATTACTATTAAAGATGAAATGATTTTTAGAAATTCTTCGAATTTTTAGCCTGTTAATAACCTTTGAAGGAAAATATTTAACTGTGTTGAGTATCAGAAATATAAATTTTGGTTTAGAGTGGTCCTTTATATGAAACAGGTTTGTAAGAATATTCAAAAAAATATTCTTCAATACTATCTAAATATATTCCATATAATTATTCAAGAAATTTAATAATTTTCGGTATAATTTGTAAAACCCAATAAGAATTAAGAATATTTAATGAAAATATGATGAAAATAATACAGACGATATATTTAAAAAAAAAAATATATATATATATATATATATAAAGAAGATAATTCTAGATAAAGACAAACATATTTTTTTCCAGATAGATAAAAATCATTTACTTGGAAATATTCTTGAACGATATGAAAGTTAAACTATTCCTTGTAATATTTTTATAAAAATGGGTTTATTAGAATAAAAGGTTTGCTAGGTTTCATAGATTTATTTTAATATCGAGTTTTTTAGCGAAAATTTTGGTTTTATCTGAAACATTTATATAAAATGATTTATTAAAAAAATACTGATGAATAAAATTTTAAATGAATATATTTATAGATAATATGAAAATAGTAGTATTTATATAATTGATAATTTTATTGGATATAAAACAAAAGGTTTTAGAACGAAAAAGAAATGTTTTTTCTTTCGCTCTTTAACCTTTTGTTATTTTTTTAGTTTCTATCAACAATAATTCCCATGACCAATATGGAAGTTTTTATTTGATTCTATTTACCGCTATAGGATAAATATTGGGCACTTATTCTTTTAACGGAATATCTTTAAAGTATGTTAAAGATATAATTTTCATATATAGAAGATGGTTGCTAGGTTTTCATGGATATTTCTAGAAAACTTAGAAAGGAAATAGGTTTGGTCGGTAAAATTAGTTGTGCAGTCAGTTCCATGCACGTCACGTTCGTGAGTCAGCAGTATTTCCTGAACTGACAATTTCTTCAACCCAATCACCTATTCAATCGATATTTCTTATTCTAAACATTATTCTGTAGGTAAATATACAATTCACTTACTTTCAAACAATGTTTCAAATAGAAATTGTAGAGATGAAAACTGAATTCAAGAAATAGCATTTATAGCATATATTTATAATATATATAATTTATACGATAAAAATATATTGAATTGAAAAATATATATTTTCCAAAATATTCGGTTTGGTGAACACAAGCCTCTGTCAAGGCAGTTTATTTTGTATAAACAAACTTAGCGCAGCATATTTATATTATATTAAAGTTAAAAATATATATATATGAAAACAGGTGTATCGTTTAAATTAGTATAAATTGTCCGAAGATATGTTTACTTTCATCACACTTTATCTAATATTATAAAATGTGTCCATATATAAATATCATAAGCCGCATTATATTGTATTATAAATTATTTTATATAATATTCACGAACGGATAAATATATTCAGGGTAGCCTATTGGACATGACATCTGCCCGGTAAGCGGAACACTGTGGGTTCGATTCCCATCCCTGGACACTTTTATTTATCCATTTATCATTACTCTTCACAATTCATCCTTTCATACTTCATCCTTAAGGTTGGAAATAATTGTTATTTCTTCTTCAAATAAATTTCGATTTTTCGTTTAAAAGAAACACACGCGGGATAAATTTCAAATGTCGTTCTATATATAAATATATTAGCTCATCGTGTGCATATAAATAATATATATTGTTTTATATACTCGTATATACTATAATTGATATGATAACATCTGCTAACAAGAGAAAATGTTTATTCAATATCTCTCTAAATGATTATATATAATATACAAGTAGTATATATATAAAATACATAAGTACAAGTAATATACTTGTACAACACACACACAACAATGTGCACAATACTTGTTTAATCAGGTTTGAAGGTATTTAATTATAACTTAGAAATTATCAAATGTTAATTGGAATAAAATAACAGAATTATTACTTAATTCAATCATTGTTGATGGAACATACAAAATATAAAATTAATTTTCTGAAAGCTGGAATATGTAGGTATTGTGATTCTCTTCTTTAGAGCATCGGATAATGGAAATGGGGAGAGAGGATGTTATGGGCTGGGACCCATGTGGACATGGCAAATCACCCTTGGCGAGAGTAGTTTGGTGGGATTATGGGAGTCCCCACTAATTCCTATTCCACACTACCATCTCCATCTACCTCGCTATATAAAATTTGGATATCTCTTGTATTTGGTTGTTTATATGTTTATTGGATACAATGTGAATTCAGAAACCTTTTTAAAAAGAATTAAAGCGGTAACAACTCGAGTTTTTTTTTTTTTTTTTGTGAACATGAGGAACGAATCTCAATACATTATTTATTCTTTATTTCGAGTCAGAGCGCTATGTCCTCCTAGGGACACATGCATTTTAAAGATAAACATAAATTTTGAAAAGAGAAAAGAAAGAAATATATTTTTAATATGTACTGATTTAGTATGCAAATTAGTTAGATGAAAAGATAAAAAATATATGATGAATATATTGATATATGTACAAAGGGTTGGTATGCAAATTTAGTTAAATGAAATCAAATTGTAAAGTATTGTGTGTATTCGAGAAAGAAATTCACAGTTAAAAAATATTTTAAGGAATATTTTAGAATGAAAATATGCTAGATATTAGAGAATTATTCAATTAAAACACAATACATCTTTCACTAGATTGTCCTGTTTTTCTAGACTACAGAATCGAAAATAATTTAATAGTAACAGATCAAAGTATTTTTTCCCTGTAAATAAATGTATATTAAATTCATCACCTTTCGTAGATATATTTTAAATTATATAGCAACAAATATCTTTTAGGAAACTGACAATTTATATTATGCTTATTGTACATATTGCCAGACACTTCTTCTGTACAAAGGACTTTTCTCGTTTTTTTCTCTCTTTCTCATTGTTAACATCATATACTATTCTATTCACGGCCTAAAAATATGTATATATATGTATAGACAAATGTAAAGGCATACAGGTATGACAGCGCAAGTGTCCCTAGGGAACATAGCGCTTTAAATTGAAATAAAATTTTAAAATTGAATACAATGTTCAACATGGTCATATCTTCTTACATCCATTATAATACAATACACAGTTATATTGAGTAAATTTAATCAGGCATCCAGAGAAAAGGGTATTTTCAAAACATTTTCATTCTCTAGCTTTCGGGCACGGACGCCCTTCTACAGGAGAAAACATGGTTATATCAATACCAATATTATATATAACAATACCAAGTTTTCTCTTGTAGAAGGGTGTCCGTGCCCGAAAGCTATAGAATGAAAGTGTCTTGAAAAAATAATTTTCTCTAGAGGCCTGATATATTTTACTCAATTTTGATACATTTTATTGAACACACTCAATTATATATAAGGAATATATTATAAGAGGCCGCAAAAGAGATCAAATTTTCTCGGAAACTTGCTTATATTTTCTGTTAAAATTGAACCTAATGTTACTCTTCTATTAATTTATAAAATTTATCAATTTCTTGACACATTAAACTATCAAACTTACTAAACCTTCTTGCTGAGCCTATTGTATTTTGTATTTATTTATTTCAATAATTAATTATCTATATAAAAGAGTGAGTAGAAAATATCACAACACACAATATTAAGTTCCTTATATGGAATAAAATATAATGAACTATTTATAAATGTAATTCAACTTTAACGATTATAACGTAAGATATTTTATACAAATATTCATTATTGACATGTATGATTCTTTTTGAAAATAAAACAATTTATACTGCCCTTACTCTACAGTTGTTTATTTTCAAAAAGACTCATACATGTCTATAATAGTTCCGAATTTTGATATAAGATGGCGCGCTAATGCATCATAACAAATTTTTATGTATTTTTAATTATATATGCCTCATATTCACATTTATATCTGAAACCTCTAAAGAGATAACCCTATATTCACAGATAACTCTCAATCTTTGGAGAATGTTTATCTTATCAATTTCAACATGATATCATTAGTTGTTCCAAAATATGTGCACTTACAAACAAATATTAATAGAATTTCTATTATTTTATGCTTTATATTCACAGTTATATCTGAAACTTCTAGAAATAGAACCCTATTTCTATATTTACGGATAACTATAACTCTTCAGAAAATGTTCATTTTATCTATTTTAACATGTTATCATTAGTAGTTTGTCAAATATATGCAATAACAAGTTGCTATTAAATATATGTTCATAATCGTATGTAGGTACAAAATGTAATCACATTGTTATTGATTATTTTATCGATATTGATAATCAATAAATCTAATCCAACAGGTTCGTAGCCATTCAATATTAGATATTGTTGCAGATATATATATATATATATATTGTCACAGCCGACATAGAATCATTAAAATATTCTCATTAATAATTTAACTTATTAACCAAATCAAGGTTGATTTGTTTATTCTTTGTTGACATAGTGCAGCCACGCACCGGCGTTCTTCATTTTCTTTTGTAATCTTACCAAAATAAAGCGTTAGCTTTTTAATGAGAACTCGTTCGGGTTTATTCTATTGTACAATGGAAACCGCTGAACAAAGACCATCTACATCTCAAGGTGTAACAATATATAGCAAAAAATCATCGATAAATTATAAAATATAAATCTTTAAATACTTTATGCTTTTCTCCTTTTCAAGCTCAGTAAAAGCTGAAAATACATTAGACATTGAAATTTAAAAACAATTAAAAATCGTTACATTCATGCACTATTTATTCGTGCCCAAAATAATTATAATAAACAACTTCCAAAATGTTCTATCCTTTACCTAAAAATATTTAATGATATTCTGGTTTTATTTCATTTTTGTATATATAAATAATGTACATTAATTTTCTCAATATTAATTATTTTTATAAATTCGTAATCACACAAAATAATATTTCTGAATATATAGAAATCTATAATATATATATTTTTAAAATAAGGCTTATTTTGGATTTAATAAGTGTTTTTATTTATCCAATATTTCGATGGACTTATCGTCCATCTTTTACGAGGAAAAAACAGGTCGCGTTAAACAATACACTAATATCTTGTATAACATATATAAAAAAATAAATAACATAATAAATAGAATTGATATAAACATTTAAAAATAGATATATCCATAAATATATCTATATATAAAAAGCATATAATGAATCAAAGAAAATATATTTATAATTTTTTTTGTATGTGTTTGGCAAATACAAATGTTATTATAATGATTATCTTTTTTATCAGTTTTTATAATTCTCTTGTTCTACCTTCTGCCTTTCTGGCCTTATACCATTAAAAAATAATAATTTTTATAATTTAGTAAGGTAAAAAATTAGGAAAGACAAATTTCAGGATGACACGGCAAAGTATCTAATGTGAAACCAAAATTAAAATAATGAAATGGCAGAGAGGCAATGAGAAAAATTTACAGTGTATTAAAACACAAATATCGAAATTAAAAATACTTTCGCAGAATAAATAATAACTTGCATATTTATATATTATTTTATAATTATGCTTTATATTCTCTTTCATCTCCAACTTTTATAACTTTTAATATATTCAATTTTCAAATATATCCCAATATACACAGATAATTCTAAAAAGCTTTTTATAAAAGAATGCTTATATTTATTTATTTTCCTAATTCATTAAATATTAATAAAAAGGCTGGTATTAGAATTATTTATATATTTTAAATATATATTTTCTCAAAAAGAGAAAATTGTAAAAAAATATATTAAAAAAAACAATAAATAAATAATGTCAATGAAATGAATGCAACTACTCTGTGGAAACTGTCACATTTCAAATTGAGATAATTTAAATAAATATTATTGTGTGTCAAACTAGCTACAGTTGATAACGTTACTGTCCAACTAACTCAACTGATTAAATAGTATTAAATTGGTTCAAAATATTATTATTTATGTGTTATCGCCAGTAAATATTGACTTTGAAGAAATGTTTTGTTTACAACCATGTTCCTGATATTTATGTTAATGTCTTAAAATGGATATATATATATATATATATGTGTTGGTATGACCAAACCAATTAAATCGAATTATTGTATCTTCAGGAATAAAATGCTTTATATATTTCGACTATTTTTGATTTAACTATTTAATTATTTTAACTGTTTTAATCATACCTACAGTAAAAACAAAAATAGTCAAGAATATATATAGCATTTTATTCCTGAAGATACAATAATTCAAATTAAATGGTCTGGTCACAACAACATATGCTATAGAAAACAACACTTCTCGTGCGCGCATCACGCGGATAATAAGCTTACAAGGTGTTTGAATTTTTCCAAGAAGAAGATAGGCGAACAGCCTCGTCGAAATATTGAAATTTAATATATATTTTTATTCCAAATATGCCCCAATTTTGATATTCATATATATATGTTATATAAACAAAGATGAATGAGATTTTCTGTTGATTTTGCAATTGTTGCGATTATCCTGATTTTGGTTATCTTGAGAATTAAGCTATGGTGGTGCAGTCGTGGTTGAATAATAATCTTGAAAGTATAATGTCTTGATCAGAGATTTCTTTATTTGAGCTAAGGAATATATATGAAAAACATAATTTGATTAAAGTACTGCCTGGCTTAAGGCGAGTAGAATAAGGAAAACAAAATATTATTTACATAATGTACAAAGGTTTTGAGCCGGCCATCGGGATAAAACAACAACGAGTTTTTATAGGGGAAGAGTGACCTCTGGCAGTCGATGTAGCAGAGTAATTGAATCTAGGAAATTATAATTTAAAATAAAATAATATTTGTATATATATATATATATGTTATAATAAATTAATTCGTCGGCTTACTATTATATTAAGATATTTTGGTATATAAAGGCTATACATAGTTTTGATGATTTGAAGAGGATTTTAGAGCACAATATTTTGCAATTCTGATCAACATAAGAAAAAACCTATTAATACCTCCGCTAACCATATATGCAAGCTAGTCACAAGACACATCTAAGAAAATTCCGAACGCCGACAGGAGGGGGAGCATGATTTCATATAACCCTCATTAAACAGTTTCTCTAGATTATATATATGGTTCAAATATCAATATTATTCCATTCTGGCATGGTTTAGAAAACAAGTTTAATGCTTTGACTATTGATAAATGAAAATATTCTATTGACACTTAGTCAATTGTTACAAAATTTCAATGTCTTGAATGATTATCACTGATAAGCTACGCCTTACCATTTTTCAAATCATTGCCGTAAAAGGTGCAGAAATATTTTTAGTTGATAAAAAAAAAGGCAAACGAGGTATAAAATAGTTTTGATTTTTAATTACAGATTGCCCGTAATGAATAGGATATAATATTATAATTTTTATATAAATAGTAAACAATATTTATTAAATTTAATGAATATAAGATTATAAATATAAAACATACTTTTTAAAATATACCAAAAGAAACATCTATATCTTTATATTTCTCAAAATATTTAATATAAAATATATTTAATATTATTTAATTCAAAGACATTATAAAATTACTTTGTGGAAAATTGGAAGCTATTAGAAGTTTGTAATACACGCGACATAGCAAGAACGACTCCGGAATCTTTAATATCACCCTATTTTTTGTAGGATTTTATTTTTGCGAAATAATAATTGGTAATAAATATAAAATAACAATAAAGAGCCCAATTCAATTGTTTCCCAGAACTTAGATCTATCAAAAAAATACGTGAGAAATCTACAAATATTGTTTATCGAATTTTCATACGATAAATCATATTTGATAGAATAATAATTTATTACAGAAGATATTTATTTGAATATTATTGTGTGACAATTTATATCTTGATAACATTGGAATTTTATTTTTAAAATATTTATAGTTGATTTTTAGTTTTCAAATATAAATTGATATTTCCTGATACTTTTAAATATACTAACAATAATAAATTCACATTCAATTTCATATTAAGGTATGAGATGAGAATAGAATTTTTAAATATAATTATATTTAATATTCTAATTTTAATATCATTTCTTAATAAATGACGCCGATCACGCATTTTATAGAATAATTATTTTATTGAATTAAAAAGAATCTCCTTAAAAGAATGTTTTATATTTAATATATCATATTCATTTATCGCTTGCAATATATTTTTCTATTGTGTGAAATAATTGTGTAGTGAGTGCAAGAAATGGAAATATAAATATTATTTTAAAATACAATATCATATTAAAATGTAAATTTATATGTGTATGTTAATTCATTTGAATATTTACGGACTTAATATACTTACGCTCTAATTTACAAAATAATTTTGATTAATTTTTTTTTTAATTTATACAATATTTTAATAAAATCTAAAGGTATTTGACGATTATCACAAAAAATCAATTCAAATTCCTCATAATTCAAATTCTTCGATAGATACTTAGTGAATAATGAATTTCAAATTCATTAAAACAATGTAACTCTTTTCAATACTTCAGCGTAATGGTGATGATAAAGAAAGAGGCAAAACACAATTTTAGCTATTTCATACAAATTGCAAAGTGGGAATCATGCTATGAATTTGTGTTTAAAAGTATATTGTGACTTATTCATTATCACAACCATACATCCTATACTGGGTTGAAAAAAGTTAATTGTTTAAATGCATTTTATAAAGAATGGTTCATCTTTAGGTATATCTGAATACCAATTTCCCTCAACCAGCTTGCCCGAATTCCTGTGTGTTTTATCACCTCTCTTGTACATAGAGTGCCATTGAATCTCTTAAGGGAATTTCAAAATTTATAAAATGTGTTATTTAGTTTACACATGTGAGGTTTGTTATATATATAAATTTAATAAATTAGTAGTTAGCATATAGTAGTATAAAGGGAAGAGATATGTATAGAAAATATCACCAAGTCGAACAGCTATATTGTATTCTGTATATAGAGTTGACCTCCCAACAGCATTCCATAATCAAACTCAGCACGCGATAGCTTCATCGATAACGAAAGCTTACTAATCGAATAGGAACGACGGGATGTAAGGAATAGAAACTAATTTACTCAATACTTGATACCACAATACAATACATAATATGTTGGAACAAACTTTCTATAACCTATATACACATAAATATATAATATATATTTTCAAATAATTCATTTATTTCATAAAATAAACTTAAAGGGAGAGAGATAAAACACTAATAAATCATATTGGTTATAATTTTCTATTATATTCATATTTCCTTCTATATATTAAGTCAAAACTGTCTATAGCGCCCCCTCTCGGGATTCCCCAAAATAGGGTGCTATAGAGAGGGGGGTGCTATGAACAGGTCACTTTTAATGTAAAATATTTACATTTTAATGTTTAAAATCGGGCGCTATAGAGAAGAAGGCGCTATTTATAGGGAGCGCTATAGACAGGTTTAACTGTATATATAATATTGAAGACACAAATTTGAAAATATGATAAATGAATACTTCAAATTATGAAGAAAATGGCGATAGTTTTATCAATAACGAAATCTAATTAATCGAATAGAAACGGGGGGATGCAAGGAATAGAATCTGATTTACTCAATACTTGATACTAGGTTGGAACAAACTTCATATCTGTAATATATATACACATATATAATATATTTAAAATAATTAATCTATTCTATAATCAAAAATGGGAAATATAAAACTTAATAAGAGAGAGAGAGCACTACTAAATCACCTTTGTTATTCTTTTCTATTTTATTCATATTACCTTCTATATATATACCTTCTATATATTTGAAATTATATTAAATGAATACATCAAATTATCAATAAAATGACGATAGTTTCATTAATAAGGAAATATTACTAATCGTATAGAAACGAGGGATGTAAAGAAATGCAACTAATTTACTCAATATTTGATACAATGTTGGTACAAACCTCATATCTATAATATAAATACACATACATATATTTTAATTAAACAGGCATATATTTGATCAAAATATCATTTATTTTACCAATATTTCAGTTGACTGAGCGCCAACCTTTATCAAGGTGTTATAATCTTATAAGTGTTAAATATGTTATAATACCTTGATAAAGGTTGGCGTTCAGCCAACTGAAATAATAGTAAAATAAATGATATTTTGATCCAATATATGCCTTTTTAATTATAGATTTATTTATGGATTGCTCTATTTTCAAAACATACATATATATATACATATTTTTAACTCATTTATTTACTTTATGAATAAAAATGGGAAATAAAATTACTAGAAAAGCACTAATAAATAATATTGTATATTTTCATCTATATATAATATAGAAGAAACAAATTTAGAATTATAATAAATGCATACTCAATTTATAAGAAAAATGAATATAGGTTCATATAAACGAGAAATAGGATAAAATATATAAACCAAAGCTCAGATTCATAGAGTAATTTCAATAAATAATTTTGACAAATATATATATGGAGAAAAAGTATATTTTATATATTAAATATAAAATGAATATTTCTGTATTACTAATATATATGTATAAATTATTATTTTTATAATCGTTAATTCGATAAATAGTCCTTGTATCGATATTAAGTTGGAAATTTCAACTCTCCAGGAATAAGTCTCTTTAAAATCTGTATTCACAAATCTTATAGAAGCTAGAAAGATCCATAGAGGCTTGATATTTCCACCTTCTTCTTCTTTCTTATCCCACACTGGGTGAAGTAGAATGCGTCTGCCTTTGTCATTAAGACTGGGAGCACTACTCAATGGCAGACCGACTTGCTCCAAATGAAATGGCCGCCTCTGACATGAGGAACAGACGCCATGTGCAGCCACTCCTAACATGGAGTACAAACGCTGCTCATCCTCTATCCCTGGTTCAGGAGACCTTACAGGGTACTATCAGCCGGGCCAGCTGAACCCAGTTTTTTTAGTGAGCTTGTTATTGTCCCCCCTCCTCCTTTTTCATCCGGGCTTGGGACCGGCAAAGGCGGAGTTTCGCCTTGATATTCATTAGTATAAATTAATAGTTTGTTTAGCTAATAGAATAAATAAAAGTGTTCAAATAGAGAAGAAATGCAAATATGAAGTATATATATAATAAATTCCAAAAATATATTTTATTATCAAATAACAATAAAAGACTTTATAAAAATGTTCACGCAAAATCTTGAGCAATAACGCGTCATATCTGCGGTACATGGAAAGAAAAAAGAAATCGGGAAAGGTTAAGATAGTTAGTAGAAAAAGTGATAAAGATAGAAAACCATGAAAATATTTATTAAATAATAAGGGATTAAAAGATTATAAGGCATTTTTCTCTCTGTATTATTTAATTAAAAAATAAGTTTTTATTATAGCAAATATTCCTAGTACAAATTGGATACAACATAACTACAATGTTTGCACAAGAAACTCAGCCCAGGAAGCTTTATTTATTTTATTATACAACTGAGATTGTTTTGTATATTTTTAAAAGAAACTATAATGCTTCAACCAGGGTGGAAAGAGATTGGTACCAGGCTGGATCTTGTCAAAAGTTACCCAGTCGGTTTTCAATCCTCAGATTTACAACTCTACCAATTCTCTTAGAATCATATTGTGTCAAAAGAAAAATAATCAATGATTTAAAAAATGGTTAATTTAAATTTTTGTGTTTTTAATTTAGTTTTGTTGTATTCCTAATGTATGACCAATGTGAAATGCGTGTATTGTTTGTTACTATGTTTTGGTATGTTATACCGATATATGAGATATTTGGTCTTATATATATGTCTTCGTGAATAATATTTTTCTCTTGATTAGTTTTAATTGGTTTTTATAGAATTGTTTATGTTTGAATAAATATATAAATATATAATATAATAAATAAAAGAGTTTAAATGGGTTATATCCAATATTTTACCCTCTTTATATAGAAACACCTTTATTCCTTAATTCATTTAAAGGCAATAATTAAATATAAATTATTAGACATTAATTATATTCTATTTTCTAGATTTTTTTATAAAATTATATGAAGACAATTTGAAAAAAACTAATCTACAGAAAAATATAGATATGCAAAGACATACGAAAAATTACCAAGACTCACACATCAGAATTTCATACCAAAACATAGTCACACACTATACACACATTACATATTTGTTATATAAATCAGGGAAACACCAAAATAGAATTATAATTATCCAAAGCTGGGATATCGATATGTCAAAAAAAAAAAATACATTTTATTCAAAATACCTGCTCTTTTTTTCTCTATACAAGGTATAAGAGATAGGTGTGATTGTAAAGTTGAGGGTCGAAATTACTGCCAGGTTAACTTTCGACAAGACCCGGTTACTTATTATATAAATATTCTAATTTATAACATTTTATAGAATATATATGTATTATTAAAACAGAACTGTTCTTTTATTGTTTTTATAAAATATATTTGCAATTTATATTCGAACTATTCATAAGAATTACTCCATGAATATAAACTTTAATATATATTATTAGTGATAGCTTGTTTCCCTAAATATGCTCATATTTATAAGCATCATTTAGTTCTTTAACATATATATAAAATAGAGCTTAAGAGGGTCAAAAATGAGTCAGGTTCTACACGTATATATATAAAGTGAATTGAAATAGGAAATAAAATAGAAAAATCAAATATAATATATAGACAATTAGAAATAAAACGAACACCATACGTATAGAAGAATAATATAATTATTAATTTTAATATAAATATATAATATATCATATCGTAAATGTATAATGTAGGCTGTCTAAAAGAGAGTCCCATGTAATCTCAAATTTGTACTGAACTTTCAACACATAATATGGCTGTCACCTCTCGTCTGATTTTTTTAATGGATTGATACCACATTTCCATTTAAATAAGGCCTCCTACAACGTGGAAATCACATTGGGGGGAATCAACTTTCTCAATTTTATTTTTTAGAAGAAAAAATACCTATATTTTGATTAAAACATAATTTTATTCTTTTGCCTTAAAATATATATTTTTCTTAACATGTTCTTTTCATCGCAGTAAGGATATATGAAGGTAGATTTATTTGTGAAAAGAAACATACGCATCTTAATGTCTTCATTCGTTATATATAAATGGCCCGCTATTGCCTTGTGTGTTTCAAACTTATCGCTTATCAGGTTTGAGAAAAAATAAAGGATACGCATAGGCGATAATATAATAATTAATATATACAGTTATCAGAGTCATCAAGCAACAATTCTTAATAATCAATTCTGTCACCGTTTGCTTTTGTGAATGGAATAAATACCCAAATATGGCCATTTCTCATAACCATAGGTGGTTCAGTGGTAGAATGCTCGCCTGCAACGCGGGCGGCCCGGGTTCGATTCCCGGCCGATGCATTTATTATTTTTTTTTTTTACAATTTTATAAAACTCATTTATATATTATACAAGAATGACATCCACGGCGCCAATTTAAAACTGTAACGAATAGTATTTGAATAAAAGCATTTAATCTGGTAAACCCCGGGCGTTGCCCGGGTCATTCGGCTAGTTTATGTATATATATCGCGTGGGTTTCTTTTTTATATAAATTAAAATCACAATTATCTACTGATTTGTTACTAAAATAGTTAATATTCTGGAAGGGCCTGGCATATTATCTGTGAACATCTTCCAGCAGTTTTATCAGTTTCCCATACAGCTTTGATATAGATTGGAAACAAGAGAATAACACTTTGCTATGACACATATCATAAGAACAATATTATTATAATATATCAAATTACTACTTTAAGGACTCACTCTCCTTACGAAATAGTTATAAAATATATATCAGAGAAAAATAAAAATTTCTCTTAAATTAATTAAACGTATTATAAATATAAAAATATATATAATTGAATATTCTAATAGAATCGATTTATTAATTAATTATAATTTGCTAATTAATATTCCAACTATGTTAAAGTTAATTAAAAACTTTTCAGCACTAGATTTATTCAACATAAAAAACCGTCTTTAATTAATATCCGACTATATAATTAGAATGTTCAAGATATCAAATATCAAATTTAAAGGTTCCTTTGTATTTTTATTTTGTAGCTTTGAGATTTACTAATTCAATGTTCGACTTAATTATCATATTTATTAAGTATGTGAAATTTATATCTATAGTTGTGCTTCATCGCAAAATCCATACAAAAAGGTTGAGGACTCTTGCTGTTACTGTAGTAAGGAAATCCAGGACTCGAGACACCTACTGTTGGAAAGGCCACTCTTTTTAACGCTAGACAACAGACAGTAAACAATGTTGTAGATCTATCTGAATTTGTAAATATTAGAGATAATTGTCACAGATTTAACCATTATAGTAGATATATATATGAATATCTTAATAACTAGAAAGGATAAGGTTCTCAATCTATTTTATCGTTTCTTTTTAATATTATTATTATATTATTATTTGTATAATCTACTTATATAATTGCCTTATTCTGTCTGTCTGTATGTCTGAAGCTCACGGATAGAATGCGCGCCCATTGGCTGCCAGCGAACACGTGGCCTCCCTGCCCCCCTCTAGACAACCCTGTTATCAGCTGTGCGATACATACACCTGTCTATAGCGGCCACTCTAGACAACCCTGTTATCAGCTGTGTGATACATCCACCTGTCTATACAGACCACCCTGTCTATAGCGGCCACTCTAGACAACCCTGTTATCAGCTGTGTGATACATCCACCTGTCTATACAGACCACCCTGTCCATAGCGGTCACTTTAGGCAACCCTGTTATCAGCTGTGTGATACATCCACCTGTCTATACAGACCACCCTGTATATAGCGGCCATTCTAGAGAACCCTGTTATCAGCTGTGTGATACATACACCTGTCTATAGCGGCCACTCTAGACAACCCTGTTATCATCAGTGTGTTAAATTCACCTGTCTATACAGACCACCCTGTCTATAGCGGTCACTTTAGGCAACCCTGTTATCAGCAGTGTGATACATACACCTGTCTATACAGACCACCCTGTCTATAGCGACCACTCTAGACAACCCTGTTATCAGCTACCTGTCTATACAGACCACCCTGTCTATAGCGGTCACTTTAGGCAACCCTGTTATCATCAGTGTGTTACATTCACCTGTCTATACAGACCACCCTGTCTATAGCGGTCACCTTAGGCAACCCTGTTATCAGCAGTGTGATACATCCACCTGTCTATACAGACCACCCTGTCTATAGCGACCACTCTAGACAACCCTGTTATCAGCTGTGTGATACATCCACCTGTCTATACAGACCACCCTGTCAATAGCGACCACCCAAGACAACGTTTTTAAAATATATTCGCACTCGGGTAAACCCCGGGCGTTGCCCGGGCCATTCGTCTAGTGTATTTATAACTGCTTCTGTTCTAAAATTTAAATTGACGCAATAATTCCTCTCAGAGATATCGCGCCTTGTGTGTTCAAATAAATAAATATAAAATTAATAATTCCATTTATAAATTTAATTGCTAACTATCGTTAATATTTTGCACGAATAAATTCACTGGCAATGTGTTTCTTTTAAATATCATCAAATACTATCTCTACATTGTAGAGATTGTACAATTGTAGAAAAAATATTTGTAAATATTTGAAAGACACACATTGCCAGTAAATTTAATTATGTGAAATTTCAATAATTCCATGTTGAAACAGATTTGGTTGATTTATATTTCTTATAAATTATCAAATAAGATGATTCATATGATAATTTCAACTTAACAATTGTAACTCATTAAATAGCAACAAATATTTATTTCAATTATTAAACGTTGATTTAGTTTAAATGAGTGTTCTACATATTTCTAAAGGCTTATCTCAATAACTCTACATTCTCTAAAATAAATTCAAACATGAAACTAATAGAATACATGAGAGATAAATTTTCAAATATCAGGTAATTTCAAAACGTTAATATAGAAATAAAGTGAAATTGATTTTTTATAAGAATAATAGATGCTTAGAAGCCTTTTATTTGGATCCATTATATTAGTAAGGAAGACGGTATTTTATTGAATATTAATAAATAAGGAGAAGAGAGAGAGAGACGCTCTGTGAATATATTGGAATTTTATAAGCTCCTGCGCTCCAATTGAATTAAGGAACCCCATTATTGGCAGTGAATACCTGGGCTGTTGAAGGAATGGTTATTCTATTTACAGCTAGAAAACTTGATTTTAAAATGAATAATGTAAAAATTTAATTTTCCTCTAGTAAATATTTATTATATATTGTTCAATGTAGAACTAATCATTAGGTTGAAAATTGTTTCAATTTTCATGTTAGATGGCATTCTAAGAAGAAATTTATTATGGTTAAATTTAACATGTTCTTTAATGGATTATTTGGGGTGTTTAAGAAGAGATAGTTTGATTTATTTAATAATTATAACTTAGAGGTATATATAATTCTACAATTATAATATCAGATATCTATAGTTTCTCTGAGCATTCACACACACAAACACACCAGGTACAGCTTTATTTAGACCACTAGTCTTATACAGATTCACCGCAGGAAGCATAGATGGAACTCCTATACTCCAGGTAGCGCAGAACCAAAAGCCTCCAGGTCTGATGCATGTCCAGTGGCCACAAAATCCACCATGAATAGGTTAGCCTATTACTAAGAAGGAGAGTGTGGAATCAGTCGCGTTTTAGTTTTCGCTTTAAGCATCCTATACTGTATATTCCTAACACAAATACAGGCTATGTGAAAAAATCAGCCTAATAGAAAAGTAAAACGTACACGTACATATATACGTGCATGGGGGATGGTACGTGTTGGTTGAACGATATCTCGAGACTTCAAACTAATTTTAATATTTCATGACCTATTGTGGTATATATAGAAGATTGCCTACATCTATGGAATTGTGATGTATAGTTATTATACCAGTTGGAGGTTTGAGAGATTTTTCCTCATCCTTGATTCTCTTGTGATTTTCATATTTACTCATCGATTTTCAATATAAGAACAAAGATCAAAAACCTAAATAGGGAGGTAATATTAAATTTTGAAGTTTTCTAGTTAATTTATTTATTCACTTTCACTCGTAGACTATGATCCCACCTCAAATCTTTCCGTCTGTAGCTCCTTAAAAAAAATTAATTGCCACGCCTCACGCTAACTTAAAAAAAAAAACTTGCCAACATTGTTGTATTGTGCTGTAAAAAACAATATCATACGCAATAAAAAAAAAAAAAAAAAAAAAAAGGTGTAGTGACAGTGGCGTCAAATATAAATAATTCAAGCCTTATTACGTATTTAGAGGAATTGCAAAAGGAATCAGAATTTATATTAAAAAAGAAAAAAACATATTTCGAATAATTTCTCCGCAATTTTCCCATTTGTTGATTTATAAATACATGCTTGTTGAAAAGGTTTCCAACAAGGGTCTAAATATTCTATTTTATTTTATATATTTTTTGTCCTTTGTTCATATAGATACAAGGGGCTCTCTTTATTAATTATACAGTAGAACCTGCCTAATTCGAACGTATTTAATTAAAAAATGTATTTGATTAGAATATTTATCTTGGTCCCTAGTATATGGTTCCTTTCAATCAAAACGTTTTCCATTCGAATTTTTGGATAATTCGAAATTTTTTTTGGTCCCCAGTTAGACCCTAGGTTAAAGTTAATGAATAAATGAGCTTTAATAGTGTATACCTTTAACAAATATATTCTTTAAATGTTTTTCGTTCTCTCTATATATATATTACTTATAATTCTATTTATAAATATATTGAATAAATGCATTCATAATTCTATATGCACACAACACACAAAAAGGTATTCTAATATATCTCTAAATAATGTTAGCGCAATTTAAAATAAAATAATACCAAAAGAAAACAAAAACTAAGAGTTGAGATTTAAGACAAGAAACATTTAATTGAGGGAGCAACGAAGTTGCCAACAAAATTTCTTAATTACTTTACTTTCAAGTCATTTAAGTGCAATTAATTAAATTAGGTTTATAAAATGCCACAAGCAAATATAATGAAAGAAAACGGCACAAAATGTCAATATTTGTCTTATGCACCTGTAATTTTGCTTAGTATTTTATGAATTAAAACTTTCAATTCTAGGTAATAATTTATTGATAAAATTATTTTTCGCAGTATATTAATTCAAAAATATTTATAAATAGAATGTAACTCTACCGAGAAATATTAGAATTTATTCAATTGTGACACATGTAAAGATATTTAATTAATTTAAATATAATTTATATGTAAATATAATAAAGTTAGATTAAGTTTGTTCAATTGGAATTATTTTCTTAATTCATTCCGTTTCACGAATGTATTTACATGTTATTTTAGACTAGTTCTAAATGAAATTTTTTTGCTCTTAAACCTCTAAATTATTATTATTTTAATATATATTTTGTCCTAATTTTAACATTATCTTACAAATATTTATTTTTAAAATCATATTTACCTATTCAACTTTTATTTCATTTTGATGCAATAATTTATAAACAGACATTAATCTTTCCCGAAACTGATATATCGTAATTACATTGAAAATATTATATTATTGTAAATAAATTCAACAAATCATGAACAGACTGGTGAAAATACAATTTTTTAATATGTATATTGTTCTCCCATTTGGTTTCCTGACCTGTATAATCCAAAAATCTATTTTTGATTGTAAAGAAGGCTGCAGGCATGCAGACTGATGCATAAACAGCTTTTCAAAAATTGGAATTCAGGTTTCAAATATTTTGGTGAAACATATTTTTGAAGAAGGCAGAGAGAATATTTATTAAATATTTTTTCTCAGAAGTCTTTCAAATTACAACTGTTATTTTATCAAATGATTCGCAAATTTTTCTTCACCAAATTTTGATTTTCTCAAAAAAAAAAAAAAAAAAACACCACGAGTTAGAAAACTTTCTATTCAATAGGTTTTTATTATATAAGTATAAATATTTCAAAATAGATATTTTCTAATTTCAGAAAATTTCAATCGCGATTGAATGTAAAGACAATTAAAAAACTTTTAGAAACCTTCTATTAATATTTTCTGATTTATTCAAGATGATTATCTCTCTCTCTCTCTCTTTCTCTCTCTCTACGAATATTGTTAAAGAAAAATAAAATATAGAGTATCTTATAAGGTTTTAAATGATAAATATTCTGTAATTATATATTACGATGAACCTCTGGTTATACGGTAGTATCTGAAGTTTAATTTTGATAAATTAATTTTCGTTGTTAGTGTATTCTAAATTCTTATATTGTGTACCTATTTCCATTCTAACGCACATAAAATACACTGGTGTCCAAAAAATAAGAAACTTTTGTTTTTTAATGATATGTTTTAAAATAAACAACGCTAAAAGCTAAAAAGTAATTTAATTAGGTATTTTAAGTCGTAGAATTTATTTATCGCAACCATTCGATTCGGTAAAATTGAAAATATGAAAATTTTTGCTTGTCTTTATAAGTGTGCTATTTGACGTGTCGTTTACCCCATCTAAGAATTGTCCAATTATAATTTTATTTAATCCATAGTTAATTATGAGTTTACGAAAAATGTTAGCAGATGATTTAAAATGGAGAGCTGTTGGAAGAATGGAGGCAGGGCAATCACAAGTTGAAGTAGCAAAATGGCTAAATGTGAATAAATCTGTGGTCAGCAAAATATGGAAACAGTTCATTGAGACAGGAACCATCAAAAGAAAAGAAGGTTCTGGTAGAAAAAGAAAAACAGCTACCTCTGAAGACCGTTATCTGGTCGTAACTGCCAAGCGCCATAGGGAGATGACAGCTATTCAATTCTCTGATGAACTCTCAAGTGCTACTGGAACGAGAATTTCAAGACAAACTGTTTACCGAGGGCTTCACGAAGGTGCTCTTTATGCAAGACGACCAATGGTCTGTATCCCTTTAACCTCTTGTCACAGGAGAGCCCGCTTGGAACATCACGCCTGGACTCATGATCAGTGGGCCAATGTTCTCTTCAGTGACTAGTCAAGATTTAGTTTAAACACAGATTCTCGACGAGTTTTCATCTGGAGGGAGCCTGGAACCCGCTATCATCCCAGTAACATCAGGGAAATAGGCAGTTTTAGAGGGGGCAGTCTCTTAGTCTGGGCTGGCATCAGTTCTAGCAGGCGCACACCCCTCCACATTTTTTCTGGGGGCACTTTAACTGCCCAAAGGTACAGGGACGAGATCCTTGAGCCCTATCTAAGACCTTATAGAGATCAAATTGGTCACAATTTAATTTTAATGGACGAAAATGCTCGTCCGCATAGAGCTAGGCTAGTCAATGAATATCTTCGGAGTGAGAATATTCGAAGGATGGATTGGCCAGCCAGATCTCCGGACCTGAATCCAATAGAGCATGTGTGGAATGCTCTAGGAAGGCGTATTGGAGCTCGTCACCCCTCTCCCAGAACCCTCGTTGAGCTAAGAACTGCTCTATTGGAGGAGTGGGGTTTACTACCCCTGGACCTCCTCCAAAGCCTGGTAAACAGTATGAGGGCTCGCTGTGAGACCTTGATAGCTGTTAGAGGTGATCATACTCCCTATTGATATATTATTCCTTTAAGATCTGGAACCTTAGCTTTGGGTATGTTGGTAATAATTTGCATATTTCATAATTTTATATATTTTTATTTTATTTTCATATAGCTAGTCAAATTCTCCATAGTTTAAACTATTTGTATACTAAATTTTATATTTTTTAATAAATTAGCTTTTGAGAAATTTCAATATTGGTTAAGTTTCTTATTTTTTGGACACCAGTGTATATATATGGCATGTATGATTTGAGATAGGTAAGCAAGTGACACAAGAGGATAGCTCTTTTTTTTCTGACTTATATACATGTATGATGATGATAAATGAATAAATAAATAACAAGTCAATGACAACAATTCAGTGTTGTCAATACACAATACTTCTCTCCTTTCTAAGACAAGTGAGTCTTTGAGGTAACTAGGAAGCCAAATATTTCGTCAGGATCTATCCCGAGGTCCCCTTAATGGATGGTTGGTGGCTCTTAAGAACTACTGTTTGGTAGATTTTCCAACTGAGCTGAGCCCTCGTCCTCATTATTGTTATGCTCAATTGATGGAACTTCTACCCGAGATTACCCCTCTTAAAATCCTGTTCTTGCTTTATTGCTATTGGTCTCAGTTGATCTATGTGTCGTTGTGTCTCCTGACCCATTCACATCCAGTATATCGTAATTCCTGAAGTCAGTGGCTCGGATTACTGTTCCTTGAAGCCACTTGTCCAGGCTATTATAGATCTTATAATATACATTTGAATTCTGTTCAAACCCTCGTGTAGCACTCCTGGGTCCAACCCGGTCCTCGTAATCTCTCTGTGGCTGTACAATTGATATGATTCGCACGATATCCACTTTGATAACTGGTTCGTCAAACCAGTGTCTTCCAATTAGACTTGGACCTATACCCGTGACATCTAGCAAGGAAGGTTTTGCTTTTTTATTCTCATATTGCACATTTGCTAAAAATGAACCTTTAATCTGGAGTCCTTCTTAATCCCACTTCTTGAAAGCTATGTTCTCCTTGACTAATCTTTTATTTTTCATAGAGCTTTGAAATTTCTCTCCGAGATTATAGATCTGCTAGTGCAGGAGTCAATTTCTTTATTAGGTTTCTTTGATTAAGGCGCACACACACACACACACAATTTCAAGTGCATGCTATTATCATAACTTCTCTCGGGAATAAAGCCGATATTCACTCTCTCCTGATCAATCGAATGTATCTTTTCCCTTTTTTCCTCTAGCAGATGATTTCTACATGTTCTTATTTTCCACAAGCATAACACTATGTATTCTTAAAGAAACATCTTTATTGAGTGTGTTGTTTTTTCCACAATGTTTGCAAGTAAACCTCCAAGTTTTAACATTTAGATCATATTTATTTTTCTCCTTTACAAGAAACAGCTTTTCTCGATTACTCATTGTAGCCACATCTTTAGATGCCATTACGGAGCAATATTTTGCGCTCTTTCAAAACTTAGCTCAGATACTGATAAAAGTCTTTCTTGCAAATTTGCATAATCAACTCCGTAGACTAAGGTATTCCTTAGTCGATCATCTATGTCTGCAAATTCACAATTTCGACTCAACATTTTCTATGTCGCAATAAATTCAGATATTGATTTGACTCATCAAATTATTGTTTCCTCCAATGGAAATTAAATATTTCCATGATGTTATTTGGCTTGGGATTGAAATGAGATTTTGCCAGTTGAACGATTTCTGCATATTTAAGTTTGCAGCAACAATAGATTTAATCAGATCAAATGTCGAGGCACTGCAAACAGTCAGAAATATCTCCTTTCTTTTTCCTTCTTTTAGAATATCATTTGCTTTGAAAAGGTATCCCAATCGTTCAATATAACTATCAAAAGAGTACCTTGAATTTCTGAAAATCAAATGGTTCAATTGCGTTCATCAATGCCATCAATTGAATAATTTTTAAATTTTCTTTATACAAATCAAATATCTTTTGCAAATATGCAAATTTTTATATATTAGACTTAGGATACAAATTAGAAAACATATATAAACGAAATATAACTTTAATGATACAAATGCGTATATTACGGCTTAGTTGAGTTCGTCCTTGTCGCTAATGTTATATCCTCGATGGCATGAGGGATTTGAGAGGTAAGCAAGATGATGGCCCTTCATTTATTCTAACTTATATACACGTTTAATCATGATTTTATTTTATTTGACATATCTGACGCGATATCCCAGAATGGGATAATTGCCCCTAAATACATTTTAGCAACCTATATACAATTAATTTTATATACATTTCAATAACAGGACTAAAAAACCGATTTAAAACTGGAAGGTTGGTTTTCTCAAACAGAAAAGAAAATCTGAAATGAAATTACAAAATTACATAGGTGTCTTTGTTATATACAAATTCGCACATTGCTTCAATGGGATGAAAATTATTACTTCTGTAGCTGAGAAAGATTGGGCATTCTATTGATAAATGTATTGAGTTTTGGTTTTCTTTAAAACAGAAGCAGCTAGGATCATCCGTTGCCCCGATTTTCGACAGAAATTACCATGATCAATGATGAAATGTGAGTTATAAAAATTTGAACGAAAATTATGATGATTAGGTCAATGACAATTAGATAAATAAGTTAAACTCTAAATGTATGTAACAATCTAGTTGACTAGATACGAGTGTCAACTATCCGAAGTGAGGTGAATGACGACATGTGATATGTGGCAGGGGGCAGTGATGTGTCGATCGGTCCAAGGTTCCCCACCGAACCTCCCACCCGTGTGATGTTCTACAACAGCACGGGGGCAGCTGTACCCTGTGTGGCCCGTGGCACACCTGAACCCTCAGTGACCTGGCGTGGAGAAGACGGTGAAATCCCTGCATTCAGAGGACTTGTTGGTGTTCGAGGTTCCGACGGCGCTCTTGTATTCTCACCTTTCAGCCCTGATCTGTACCGTCGGGAGGTGCACTCGGCGGTGTACCGATGTATCGCCTCCAACCGAGCCGGCGCTGTGGCTAGCCGTGATGTGATGGTCCGTGCAGGTAAGAGCTTCTTTCAAACACGAATTTTACAATTAGCTCTTCTTTATTAACGATTGAATTAATATAATATTTTTGCGCACTATAGAATTTTATTTTCAATAAATCCCGCTCTTCTGCGGTTTATTCATTTCTATTTGATGTAAATATCAGAAGAAGACTTGATTTATCAAAGTAAATATTCAGTGATATGTAGAAAAGTAATATTCTAAGAAGGTTTATCTGAAGAGATTCTAAAATGAATACCTTCATAACATTTTTACCTTATAACTTTAATGATGAACAAATGAGTTTGCTATACTTGTATGCACAAATTCAATATAGTGACTATAAATGAAGCTAGTTTCAATTACAATAGGGAGGATAATATTAATTTTATGATTTATTTTTCAATTCTATGTTGAGGACTAAACATAGCTTTATTATCGTCCATTTAAAGTTGAAAATCACTATTGATAGTTAAAAAGTTGTCATTGATTAAACTTTATACCAAATATCAAATAAAATTACACAGAAACCATGGATTCATATCCAAGCGCAGAATAATCTAAAATAATTCTACAGCGACATGCTAGATTTACAAGACGTGAGCGCTAAGAGGGTTTGCAAGTTATGAGATTGTAACTCATACTATTTTTCATAATATCATCAATAGAGTAGTTTTCTAAAAAATATTCTTATAATTGAATAAGGAAGATAAATATGTACTCATTCTAAATATAATAACATAATAGATATTTGTATAAATAAAGTTATTTATTCATATTCTGAGCATCACAAATGGAATATTTTTGTTAAAAGTTCATACAGAAGGATGAAAAACGCTAATTTGTCATGTGCTTAAAATAAATATTTTTATAATATTTCAAGCTCAAATTCAAATTTTTATTATACTGCATTACTCCGAGAGCCGATGTTTCTAGCCGTCTTAATAATCTTATCTATGTCACTTCAAAAATCATAGGTATATTCAACACTAACCGTTACCTTGAAACATTTAATAAGAAAAAAAAAAACGCCTTAAAGTGTGAAATTGTACAGGGACCAGGTAGGTACATATTACATATATGAAAATGGCATCTTCGTGCAACTTCAAGTTTCTGAGGGCAAAAGACACCTTGCAGAAAGGATATTCGACCAATATTCTGAAATGATTAAAATAATTGATTAGTTGTGCCATCAGCAATTTATAGTTCCGCGATCATAAGCTTCCTTTCTATTAAAAGTAAATTTCAATAAATGAAAAAATAGAATAATTTTGGATTGAACATTTGAAAATAAACAAAATATATAGAAACATATTTTTATAGTGTCACTGATCCACATAAAATGTCAACACAATTTTGGAAATTAATTGAAAAGAAATTCTTCAAAACATGGTATTCTTTGCCACATATAACTCAGATAATAAATTAAATGTGTTAAAAACTATTAAATATTCTTTGAGCGCGTGAACAATGAAACAACAATTTTAGAAATATTATCTAAAAAAATAACATTCTCTATTAACAACAGTAATGAAAATTTAATACACCCATACCTCGCTTTGCGTCGGGGTTACGTTCCAAAAAAAACACGACGCAAATTGAAACGACGCAAAGTGAAAATATGTGAAGGCGCAAACAAAAACAAAGGTGTTGCCATATTTTAGGGAAAAAAATTCAAAAAAAAAAAATTAAAGACTCGAATCCAAAACAACGCAACTTCGAAAATCTAACGACGCACAGTGAAAATCATTAAAAATTAAGCAGCGACGCAACTTCGAAAAAAACGCAAAACGAAACGACGCAAAGCGAGGTATTGGTATATTCTGAAATACAGAAGTATTTTAATCATGAATACAATCGTTTTTTTTTTCATTTAAAGAGCTATTTTGTTGAATTGAACATATTCACACAATACCACCAACATAATTACAATCCCCTTCATTTACCCATAGTTCCTATTTACATAGAGATCATCCAGGTCGTTAATTCATGTTAATCCTCAGTAGGAAGGTCTACAGCGCAGAGAGAGCTCATTTTACCTATTTGTGTAACTAAACATAAGGTTTCTTGTACCTGACATCAAATATAAAATTAGTTAGAGATAATGTTTGTCTAAGACGTGTGAAAGTGCGTTTATAGAATGTACAGATGAAAGAATTATGCATGTGCAAGACATATATTCATAAATAAACATGAATTTATCATGTTTTGAGAAATGTATATAGAATTGTGTGTATTTGCAAGACATATATTAAGAAAAAAACACGAATTTTTCATAAATGAGAAAGATGAAAACCATGTTTTGACGTCTTCTTGATATATGCGAAATAGAAAGAGGATAACGATTTTTTTCACAAATGAGTTAATATTTACATAAAATTACGATTTGAATTTTTTTTCAAAACAATATTGGATTGAATTAAATATTTATTATCTAAAGATTAAATAGAGATGGCTCTATTTATAGATCGATTATGAGTTATTGTAACGAGATTTGTTATATATTCAAAATAGGTATTGATAGTAACGTACAAAATAGTGTAGATGAAATCCTTGTTCATTTTCCTGAAGGCCACTATTGATAAATATTGTAACTTATCAACCTTGCTGAAAAGAAAGACTAAATTCTACTTAATATCAAATACTTCTTTGGGCGATCAGAGCCTACAAAACTACATCTTCCAACTGTGTCCATAGTCTTGCGAATATCCCCCTTCTCACAGATTATATTGAATCTAAAATTATTAAATATGATTTGGCTCATCTTTCGATGGAGGATCAAAATGCTTTTAGACCGCATTCCCCGAGTATAATTGGTTCATTTTTAAGTGCAAAAATGGATGAATTATTTCTAAAAACAAATGAAACATTCCAAAGCTTTTTCCCGTTTGGAATTCCAACATTTTTCGTTCGAATTTTTATAATGCTCAGTTTACAACGAACCATAGAAATTTTAAGGGATTTTTATCAAAAATTGGAGCGGTTGAGGACTCTAGCTGTCATTGTGGCAACGAATTCCAGGATTCAAGACACCTACTGCTGGAATACCCACTCTTTTCTAGCGCTAGACAACAGACAATATATAATGTTGTAGATCTATATAAATTTGTAAATAGCAGAGAGAATTATCATAGGTTCAACTATTTTTGTAAATATATTTATGATTGTCTTTCGGGCCTGAAAGGTTCAGGTTCCTAATATATATTATTTTTTCTCTTTTTTATTTTTAATTCCTTTTCTTGTATAATATGTTTATAACTGTTTCTGTTTTAAATAAAAATGTAAATTGACGCAATTATCCCTAGCCGGGATATCGCGTTTTGTGTGTTGAAATAAATCTTCCTTTTTTATAACTTAAAATAATATCTATAAATTTCTCTCTATTCGAGTTAATATTATTTTGGGTTGTAAACAAGTTCGTTTGGTTTATCCGACAATTTTATTTAGACAAAAAAAAATATTATTTATAACAATTAATTAAACAATTAAGTATTCTCCGTTATTATTTACGACCTCCTCCCAGCGTTCGACTAGTTTGTTGATGCCGTTCCGCCAAAAATCACCCTGTCTGGTGTCGAAGAGGTTGTTGAGCCAGGTTTTGAGGTCCTCTTCATCATCGAAGGTATTACCTCTCATATGGTTTGAAATGGAGCGGAAAAGGTGGTAATCGGTTGGTGCAAGGTCCGGAGAGTACGGCGGGTGTTGAAGTGCTCATTAAAGTGGTGAACCCTCGATAAATGAATATCATGGAATAATAATTCAGTTTAAACAAATAAGCTTTTATGAATAATTATTTTATATCGTCATTTTATATATACACAAATTACTAATTAGACACGTTAACTAATTGCTTTTTAATAAATTATTAAATCAACTAAAAACCAAATTTCAATTATTAAAAATCGATCGAACTAATTAATTGAATTCGTTAATTCTAAATTTATCTCAAATACGTTGCTCAAATTAATTCAATTTATCAGTATATAGTTTTTTGGTATCAAAAAGTATAATAAAAATATATAGTTTATAATTTAAAGTTTGAAATATATATTTTTTTATGTTTGAAAATTGGTTTCTGAAACATTATATGTATCGTCACAAAAATCCATTAAAGCTATTTAATTTGTTATGAATATTTATTTATTATTAATAGTGAATATTTAACTAATTGGAAAGACTAGTCTAATTGGAATGATAGTTTCAATTAAATTTCAGCCTATTTATAAATTATTGTAAATATTTAGTGAAAATATGTTACCATTAGAGAAAGGATGTTTATTTTACTTCAAGTTTAATATTTATTCAAGAGATAAAGAGTCATAATATTGAAATTAAAAAGGGGGCAATAATATTCGATGCTCTTTTATTTCACCACTACAAACCTTTTAATTAGATAGTAAAAAGGCATATATTGGATTGTATGAAATATTTATTTGCCAATATTTCGGCTGGCCTAACGCCAACCTTTATCGAGGCGTTACATTTTGCATACACAAACTCGGCCACCCGAAATATTAGGAAAATAAATATTTTATTAAATCCAGTATATGCCTTTTTACCATCTAATGATTTAAGTATGGATTGTTCTATTTTTAAAACCTTTTAATATTTTGATAGTTTACCTGAAGGTGGCTAGAGGTGGACTTCTTCGTAGAGGTTTGAGAGACAAAGGGGAATTATTTTTATTTAGAGTGAATTTGTCCAAGATTGGTGCTCCAAAATATTTAAAGGCATTCCATCGAGAGCCATAGTCTGATGCATTGAGCAAGAAACATATATAATGTTTTTATATCATTTATATATATTTGTAGAATATGTCTAAAATATTAGTTCACATTAGCCAAATATTCCCTCTATTATTTACCGATATTTCGACTCACTCTCCAATTTTCAAGTATATCTATACCAACTCTTCAAAATCATGTTGATTATCCATTAACGAACGCTCTATGCGCCTTTAAATATAAATATAAATTTATATTTATTACCCATTTCATATTTAATTATCACCAAACAGCCTTGAGTAAAAACCATTACAAAAAGGACATAAAGTTTCTATTAAGGACACCAAAAAGGAGTAAAAATAACAATTTTTTTGCGCCTATTGTCTCTTTACCAAAATTTGTGAAAATCTAATGAATTGGGTTTGCTTTTGATTACTTTCACCAGTATAACATATAGCGAATTGTTTTCATAACCAATCTTTTGAGAATAAAGACATTTCACCCTTGAAGATAATTCTCAGTAAAACTCTGTATCATTGTAAAGATAAAAATAAATATGAATTATATATACTCCTGTGAAAATATTGAAAGTATTCTTTTTATTATTTCAAATTTCAATATAATATATTATATACATATTTTTGTTACAGTAATAGCAGTCACATAAATCTCATATTTCATAAAATGTAGTTTGCCTAAAATATAGCTATCCTAAAATATGTATATAAAATATGAGTAACAAAAATGAACTAAATATATATATATTTTAGATATTATTTGCCCATATAATTCATATATTTCTCTCTATTCACATATATTAAATGTATACATTTCGACCTTCTGATTGTATTTGAATCTAACATGAACGTACATTTTTATCAAACGATGTGCATTAATGTTTGTAATAACTTTAAATTCCAAAACGGCCTTTTGCATATAAATAAAATAGTCTTGATAAATATAAATATTTAAATACTCCTTTTTTTAATATCTCCAAATTTAGGTAGGTTATAACAGCCCTTATAGGACAATAAAAATATAGGTAAAATAAATTTCCTTTTTTAATGTCTTTAAATATAAATAAAATTATTTTATATCTCTATTAAAGAGAGAATATAGAAAACATATGCCTCTCTTTCTCTTACATTTTCTTGTATTTAATTATTGAGAAAAAATTATCATGGTTCTATCTGTGCTCTTTTCTATAAACCAATCCCTTAGCCTATTCCTTTTTCCACCCAGCCTATGACGCGTAAAGGCCGAAGCTTCGCTTGTAGGTTTTAAAAAATAAATATATTTCATATAATTATTTATCAAATGTATATTGGAAACCAATCTCTTAATTTTTAAATTTGATAACAAATATTTATAGCTCACATTTATCTTAATGGTATTATATATAATGCAGAATTAGCTTCATATATATATATGAAGATAATAACAAGCTAATTTTGCATTATATATAATACCAACTATAATATTCTTCTTGGTAATATTTAGACGAAAAGACGAAATAAAAGAAGAAAAGTTTCTACCCTGTAGAAGGGTTTTTTGCCCGAAAGCTTGCTTTGATATATTTCTATTAAAAGAAACTCTTCTTCTTTTATTTCGTCTTTTCGTCTAAATATATAATACCATTAAGATAAATGTGAGTTATAAATATTTGTCATCAAATTATTAGATAGTAAAAAGGTATATATTGGATTGAATAAACGTTTTATTTGCCAATAGTTCGGCTGGCTGAACGCCAACCTTTATCGAGGCATTACAATTTTGTATATCTTCATATATTTCCTTATATATACATTTTTGTATACACAAACACAAAAAATGTAATGCCTCGATAAAGGTTGGCGTTCAGCCAGCCGAAATATTGGCAAATAAATATTTTATTCAATCCAATATGTGCCTTTTTACTATCTAATGATTTAAGTATGGATTGCTCTATTTTCAAAACAATATATATATATATATATATTAGCGCGCCATCTGTTATGAAAATTCGAAACTATTATAGAGGCGTATGATTCTTTTGAAATTTAAACATTTTACCATTGCAGTAAAGGCAGTAGAAATTGTTTAATTTTCAAAAGAATCATACACGTCTATAATAGTTTCGATTTTTCATATATATATATATATACACTAAATAAAAAAAGTTTTTCAACATTTTTATTTGAAGGATTAAAAAAGAAACTTGCTTGGAATTTGAAAGGTTCTTTGTATCCCTCAGTTCTCATGAAGGACTAATTTGTTTGGTGAATTGTAGAGGGGCTCAACCTAATTTCCATTAAAATGAGTTCTTTAGAAAAATCTCTTTCCTCCTCTATTCATAGCTTGATAGTATAATAGCCTAGATTTCCCATAAACATTTTAATGAGTCTGCATCTTCCTCATTTTTTTCTTATATACAAATATATATTTTATCAAATTGCATCAATTCAATTAATATATGAATATTCATATATTTCATATATCGGTAAACACACAAATTTGAATATATTTGAATGAAATTTGATATTTTATAATTTAATTATTAAATTAGAGTTATATCGTAATGAAATATGTTGTCAGTATAGCAAATTATAGCTAAAGAAAATTATACTAATAAATATAAATTAAGGAAAGTGGAAAATAGGTAGAAATAATCTATTTTTGAAGTACCACAATAGTATATGTTATAATATTGTATATTATAGTAAGATATAATTGTATAACATGAATACATTTCCTTATTGAATAAGAATTGCCCCAGATTTGATATAGTTCCAATTGATATAGTTTTTTGAAGTTACAAAATATTGTATGTTATAATATTGTATATTATAGTAAGATATAATTGAATAAGAAATGCTCGAGATTTGATATAGTTCCAATTTATATAGTTTTTTGAAGTTCCAGAATATTGTATGTTATAATATTGTATATTATAGTGAGATATAATTGAATAAGAAATGCTCGAGATTTGATATAGTTCCAATTGATGTAGTTTTTGAAGATCCAAAATATTGTATGTTATAATATTGTATATTATAGTAAGATATAATTGAATAAGAAATGCTCGAGATTTGATATAGTTACAATCAGATATATTATTTGAAGTTCCAAAATATTGCATGTTATAATATTGTATATTATAGTAAGATATGTTCGAATAAATAAGCTTGAGGGATGAGTCTCTTTTAATTACCTTTATTTCAAGCTTTCGGGCTCAACCGCCCTTCGACAGGACAAATTATACGCTACTAAAGTTTTCAAATCTAATCTATATAAACATTTGAGAGACGCCTGTGTCTCGAGTGTACCACGAGGCTTGCCGCGGGAGGGGATGAGATCTTTGAAAAATATGGCCGTTTAGCCCATTGAATTATCGGAAATATAAGATTATTTGTTGAATCGCAGAGTTCATGATACCGAGGGGGGTTTGGTGGCTGCAGGGAATATTACATTGTATATTTCAGGTAAATCAATTTTTCTATTGAGGCTATGGAATTTGCTTGATAGGATAGATTCTATGACTAGTCTTTGGTGTTTGTTGGCAATATTAGAATAGTGGATTTTCGGTGATGTAATGTTGAAGGAATGGCCAGTTTCATTTATGTGCTGTACTATTAAGGATCTATGGTCTAAGTTATCAATATTTCTTTTGTGTTCATGAATTCTGATATTGACATGTCTCCCGGTTTCGCCTACGTAGACTTTTGGGCAGTTCATACATTCTATGGAGTAAATAGCGTTTCGTGGTGTGCTGTTAGGTTCATTGAATTTCATGATCTGGTTTCGGAGAAGGGATCCAGAGGTAGGTGCGCAGGTGAAGTAGGTTTTGATTCCAAATTTCAATAAGAATCTCGCTATTGTGGAGGATAATGGTGAATATGGCATATTGCAAATAGATCTGTATATTGGAGACTGTGTCTTTTTAGTTGGGTCATAAAAGTGTCGCAATATAAAGGATATCGGGTATGCGCAGTCCCTGAGGTTAGCTAATATGTTCTGTGTTTCGAGGTTCTTGTACATCTGGAGGGAGCAGTGGGTATGGACTCGTTTTGATAGAGAAAAGACTGTGTTGATTTTGTGACTGATAGGACAGAAGGACGAATATTGAACATAATTAGGACGGAAGGATGGTTTATAATAAACGGTGGTGTGCAATTCATGTTGATGCCGTATTCATGTTATATTGCGACACTTTTATGACCCAACTAAAAAGACACAGTCTCCAATATACAGATCTATTTGCAATATGCCATATTCACCATTATCCTCCACAATAGCGAGATTCTTATTGAAATTTGGAATCAAAACCTACTTCACCTGCGCACCTACCTCTGGATCCCTTCTCCGAAACCAGATCATGAAATTCAATGAACCTAACAGCACACCACGAAACGCTATTTACTCCATAGAATGTATGAACTGCCCAAAAGTCTACGTAGGCGAAACCGGGAGACATGTCAATATCAGAATTCATGAACACAAAAGGAATATTGATAACTTAGACCATAGATCCTTAATAGTACAGCACATAAATGAAACTGGCCATTCCTTCAACATTACATCACCGAAAATCCACTATTCTAATATTGTCAACAAACACCAAAGACTAGTCATAGAATCTATCCTATCAAGCAAATTCCATAGCCTCAATAGAAAAATTGATTTACCTGAAATATACAATGTAATATTCCCTGCAGCCACCAAAGCCCCCTCGGTATCATGAACTCTGCGATTCAACAAATAATCTTATATTTCCGATAATTCAATGGGCTAAACGGCCATATTTTTCAAAGATCTCATCCCCTCCCGCGGCAAGCCTCGTAGTACACTCGAGACACAGGCGTCTCTCAAATGTTTATATAGATTAGATTTGAAAACTTTAGTAGCGTATAATTTGTCCTGTCGAAGGGCGGTTGAGCCCGAAAGCTTGAAATAAAGGTAATTAAAAGAGACTCATCCCTCAAGCTTATTTATTCGAACATAATATTAAGGGATTACCTATTAATAGTAAGATATAATTGAATAAGAAATGCTCGAGATTTGATATAGTTCCAATTGATATAGTTTTTTGAAGTTCCAAAATATTGTATGTTATAATATTGTATATTATAGTAAGATATAATTGAATAAGAAATGCTCGAGATTTGATATAGTTCCAATTGATATAGTTTTTTGAAGTTACAAAATATTGTATGTTATAATATTGTATATTATAGTAAGATATAATTGAATAAGAAATGCTCGAGATTTGATATAGTTCCAATTGATATAGTTTTTGAAGTGCCAAAATATTGTGTGTTATAATCTACTTATATATTTGCCTTATTCTGTCTGTTTGTCTGTATGTCTGAAGCTCACGGATAGAATGCGCGCCCATTGGCTGCCAGCGAACACGTGGCCTCCCTGCCCCCCTCTAGACAACCCTGTTATCAGCTGTGCGATACATACACCTGTCTATATCGGCCACTCTAGACAACCCTGTTATCAGCAGTGTGCTACATCCACCTGTCTAAACAGACCACTCTGTCTATAGCGGCCACTCTAGACAACCCTGTTATCAGCTGTGTGATACATCCACCTGTCTATTCAGACCACCCTGTCTATAGCGGTCACTCTAGGCAACCCTGTTATCAGCTGTGTGATACATCCACCTGTCTATACAGACCACCCTGTATATAGCGGCCATTATAGACAACCCTGTTATCTGCTGTGTGATACATACACCTGTCTATAGCGGCCACTCTAGACAACCCTGTTATCATCAGTGTGTTACATTCACCTGTCTATACAGACCACCCTGTCTATAGCGGTCACTCTAGGCAACCCTGTTAACAGCAGTGTGATACATACACCTGTCTATACAGACCACCCTGACTATAGCGACCACTCTAGACAACCCTGTTATCAGCTGCCTGTCTATACAGACCACCCTGTCTATAGCGGTCACCTTAGGCAACCCCTGTTATCATCAGTGTGTTACATTCACCTGTCTATACAGACCACCCTGTCTATAGCGGTCACCTTAGGCAACCCTGTTATCAGCAGTGGGATACATCCACCTGTCTATACAGACCACCCTGTCTATAGCGACCACTCTAGACAACCCTGTTATCAGCTGTGTGATACATCCACCTGTCTATACAGACCACCCTGTCAATAGCGACCACCCAAGACAACGTTTTTAAAACATATTCGCACTCGGGTAAACCCCGGGCGTTGCCCGGGCCATTCGTCTAGTATTGTATATTATAGTAAGATATAATTGAATAAGAAATGCCCCAGATTTGATATAGTTCCAATTGATATAGTTTTTTGAAGTTACTAAATATTGTATGTTATAATATTGTATATTATAGTAAGATATAATTGAATAAGAAATGCTCGAGATTTGATATAGTTTCAATTGATATAGTTTTTTGAAGTGCCAAAATATTGTGTGTTATAATATTGTATATTATAGTAAGATATAATTGAATAAGAAATGCTCGAGATTTGATAGAGTTCCAATTGATATAGTTTTTTGAAGTTACAAAATATTGTATGTTATAATATTGTATATTATAGTAAGATATAATTGAATAAGAAATGCTCGAGATTTGATATAGTTCCAATTGATATAGTTTTTTGAAGTTACAAAATATTGTATGTTATAACAATATATAATTGTATATTTGAGTAGTAGTTACCTATAAATTATTCGAAAATGAAAAAATAAATAATATTATGGTAAAGAGTTTATTTTTCAACTAATTGTATATCAAGGACAGATCTCCTTTGCGAATAAGAATTGCTCGAGATTTGATATAGTTACAATCAGATATAGTATTTGAAGTTCCAAAATATTGTATGTTTTAATATTTTATATTATAGTAAGATATAATTGTATAACATTTACAAATTTATTTAGCGAATAAGAAAAACTCGAGGTTTGATATAATGCATATGGAATAAACACAATTCAGGGAGAATATCAACTACATATAGGACGACGATCTTACAAGATTTCGGGCAAGACACTCTATAACAGGTACAAAATGACACAATGTGAATGGTTTATATGAACTTCAATTTTTTTACATAATTCTAAATATAAAAAGGCTCTTCTCCCCGATTTGTGTTTACATCTTCTATTGCGAATAGAGAATTTATTGGTGTCTTAATTCTGAATAATATTTATAATTATAAAACGAATGAAGACATTAAGACGCGAATGTTTATTTTTACAGAAAAATTAAACTTTTACTTTCCTTACTAAGATTTATTATTTGTGAAAAGAAACATTCGCATCTTAATATCACCATTCGTTATATATAGATAGCGCGTTATTGTTTTGTATTAATTCAGAATTACGGAAAAAAATGACCAGAACCCATTTTGTAATCGTAGAAGGGCGTTTTTCCCGAAAGCTTGTACGATGGTCATCTTATTAAGAAATAATATCTTCTCCCTGTGTTTCAGTTTTCTATAGCGATTAGGAAGTTGTTAGTTGTCTAAATAGTGCAGGAAAACTTTGAACTATTTTTGAATCCAGATTAAACTGGCGAAGCTGCTGAGAGAGTTCGCCACTGATATGCCAGGCCCTCCCATTATTTTATCATTGCAGTAATGGCAGTTGAAAATTGATTTATTTTTTAAATAATCATGCGTATCAAAAATAGTTCACAAAGTTTTTATAACAGATGGTGCCCTATTGCATCATATTAATAGTGTATGTTGTCAAATATATTGAAACTAGCTATATATGTTTATATACAGTAAGATTATTCATTAGATATAGATGTGAGAGCAACGGATTTTAGCTATTTAAACCGTGGTTAAAAATTTCTGGGGAATTACCCGAACGATTGTAAATGCATGGAGCGTCTGATACATTACCCCCCCCTCTCTCTTTTATTACAGTTGTCTTGCGGTTTTTGAGCTTGTCAGAGAGGCTTCCCCCCCCAACAAAATTAGTATAATCACTATTAATATTCAAATTATTTCTTCATCAGGATAATTTCATATCTAGTTATGAGCTAAAGTAGCATGATATTCGAGGTTATAATTCAAATTTTTATCCTAATGGATAATTATAGAATTTACTTGTATGCTAGTATTTCTTTTTTAAACTTCTATACATAATTTGAATTTCTTTTTATAATTTATGGTAAATTTGTAAATGAAACACAATTATATAAATATTTAATGTATATTTCCTAGATCAAACTGCTATTTAAAGACGACCGCCAGATTTCGCGACTTTAGATTATATAAACCCATTGTTGGTTGTTTCCCGTTGGCCGGCTCAAATATTTATGTAGGTATGTAAATACGTAATCTTTTATTTTATTTATTCTTCACTACTTAGGTAAGGCAGTACTTCTCTTTATGTAATTTATATATCATAAGCTCAATTAAAACAAACTAGCAATTAATAATTTATCTAGCATCTCAAATTTATTATAGTAAGCTGACAAATTTATCATAACATATGTATTTAGCTTGAATAATCATTATTATTTGAATATATATATGAATTGTAAAATTTCAGAAATTAAATATTAAATTAGAGTTATATCGTAATAAAATATGTTGTCAGTATAGCATAATATAGCTAAACTAAAGAAAATTATACTAATGAATATAAATTAAGAAAATTAGACTATTTAAACTATATAAACTATTTTAGAAGCGTAAGAAACATTAATATAATAAAATGTATCGTAATATAAATTAAGAAAGGTTGAAAATAGATATAAGGAATATATTTTTGAAATACTAAAATATTGTTTGTTATAATATTATATATTATAGCAAGATATAATTGTATAACACGAATTGTATAATTGTAATAAAAATATTCATATATTATATTATTATTTATATATATATTCATTTATTTATTTTCAAATAAGAGAGATATATGGAAAAAAGGCCTCTTTCGATAATGCAACTAAATGTAGCTGATGAGGCAGAAGTTACTCTTACCTTTGTTATGTACTTCTTATCTATTACATTTTTCTCTTTGTTCCAGAAATATATCAAATAATACATACAAAGACTTATAAGTTCGCATATACATATATAACCGAATTATGACTAAAAATAAGATATAATCGTATAATAAATATTATACAACACACACATATTTAATATAAGGTAATAATGCGCCTTCTATATCAAGCAGAAGGAAATATCAAAACGCGAATGTCTCTTTCACACGTGAATCAAATTTCTACTGTCCTTACTATGATGAAAATAAATATTGGGAAAGCTTGGCTCATCAGTGTTGAACCCTTCCATAGGTTTCAACGATTTAATCTACCAGAGCGCTTCTTTAGAGCTCTAATGTATTGGATCATTCTACTCTTATATGCTACACTGAAGGATGGAATCTTAGAAATTATATTTAAGCAAACTATGGATATAAGCTTTTAGGACTGTAGAATTACATATGAATATTTGCATCGAGCAATTCTCTTCCGCAAACAATAAGGACAAGTTAGGAATAAATTAATATAAAGCAGTAACGCACTATATCTATTTATAGCAAATGAAAACATTAAGAAGCAAATGTTTCTTTCACACATGAATCAAGTCTCTACTGTCCTTACATATATATTTAAAACTAGCCGAATGACCCGGGCGACGCCCGTATTTTACCCGATTGAATGTTTTGATTCAAATACTATTTGTTACAATTATAAATTGGCGCCTTAAATAAATGCATATGTTAGTTAATAACTATAGCCTATGTGCTTTATCTGTCTATGTACTGTTGGCTTCCGTAGGCGTCTCTTACTGGGAAAAAATAGGGAGGATTTCATTTAGTTATTAACTAATATATGCATTTATTTAAGGAGTGACCCGCTCCAACACAATAGTTACAAAAACGAAAGAGCGAGCCAACCAATAGGAAAGCGCCATTCCAAAAAAAAAAAGCAAACGGTGACAGAGATGAAAACTGAATAATTGATTAAGAACGTATGACGCTCCTAACTGTATATAGAATTATATTTTCTTTTATTGTACCTTTGAATTAAAATAAGATCTGTTGAGTATATTTATATAAAACATACTACCTAGATTTGTGAACGAAAAACCTTTTTTATTAAAATACTTTAATGAATTTCCTTCTTTATCAATTTATTTATAAATTAAATTGATAAAAAGGTAACAATTCAAAGAAAAAATATGAAGATTTTTTTTTACACACAGATCGAGGTATGCCTTTTTTGTATTTATAATTATAGCTTAGATACATTATTTATTCTATATATTATATTATCTATATTAGTTATAATATTATATGAAAAACCGTATTTGGATCTGCGAAAGATAACTATTACAAAATATTTGCTGGTATTGCTCCCTTTTCATCAATTTGGTTTATAAAATCTTTGCTCTGATCTTATGAATAAACTAGGATTAATGTGATATTTTGTGTCCAAATTAGTCACTTTTTAGAGAGAATAAACGGCTTAGATGTAATGTAGTTTAAAATTGTAATGCCTCGATAAAGTTTGGCGTTCAGCCAGCCGAAATATTGGCAAATAAATATTTTATTCAATCTAATATATGCCTTTTTACTATCGAATTATAGGAATACATAATTGATTTTATTAAATATTTTCATTGAATTGAAATATTCAAAACAGAATTTTAGTTTTTAAATACTACACACACGAAATCTAAATTTTATTTTATTCAGTAATTGTTATTTTGAACTCTATGTTTTTTTTTATTGAGCTTTTGAAATGTAATATATTTAAAATTATTCAAAAAGTTATTTTGAGAGATTATATACATACACCACTTGTAAAAATTCCCATCTACTGTATTTTAAAACCTATCATAAGGTACAAGCCTACTCTGTAAAAATTGTAATTTATAGAAATTCAGCCAAACTCATTGTTTGCTATCAAATTGATACCCAAACACACTATAACCAGAGTTACACCGTTCAATAAAATGTTTTTGATCAATCGACCACATAAATTGGTGCAGTAGAAAAGGGATACGAAGTCAAATATTAAAATAAAATTTATAGAAAATATTCTCCACGTATAAAAATCTAACAAACCTTTCACAATCCATATTTTTTCTAGTAAAATATAAAATTGCATTTTCTTCATCAACTCTTAGTAAATTTGATTAACTTCAAGGTAAAAATCTTATTTCGCGAAAAGTTTCATTTTTTTAAAAAATACATTACCTATTCAGAGGCCCATTTAAATCAATATCTATAGGCTTTCAAAAAGTAATTTGATAATAAAATGCAACAAAATTTATAAAAACTCGATAATACCAACTATAATATCAGAATATGTTTTGCCTTTTATACCACTAAAGTTGAATATTGTGTTTATTATTATTTTTTTTAATAAATTTATATTTGAATTTTTAAATAAAATTTATTTAATAATTCTCTTTACAATTATGATTACACTATTTCCAGTAAATGTTTTATCAAATAAGAAAAAATCACCGATTAAAGAAATTAATCTGTCCATGAATTGAATATATGTATATACTAAATGTATATGAATATATATATACTAAAGGTGATACCTATTTGGTACCTATTCCTTTGAACATGGATTAAAACAATACATACCGATATATATATACCGATTGTACGATTTACAAAACTGATTTTGAAATTAGGGATAAAATATATAAAATTTATTTGTGTAAAATTTTAGCTATATTTATATATCAGAAAACGGATTATAACGCAAAAGACTAATTCAAAACAAAGGTAGAATTATTATTATGTATGTATGCTAAAATGACTGTAAAATTCAAATATATTCAACTGCCACCAACCAAGATTGAAAAACGACATGTTAATACTTTCTAATAACATGAAAATAGAGGTTGCCTGGTTCACATTCTAAGTTCTCATAATTAGAAACACTTCGTCTATAGTAGATGTTTTTATTATCTCTTTATTATTCTTTTGTCTTCGTTAGAAACAAATAAAAATTAAAGAATTTGGAAAGATGGTCATTAAAAGTTATTTTATTTCAAATACTATCAAGTAAAATTAAATATATATGCTAAATTCATACTTCATTGTATTTAATTTGCTATTAAATATACTACACAATAAACTAAACTTATTTGAGAAAATATTTCAATAATATAGCAAAAAGATAAACTCCATATTTGTAGTCAGGATGCTTAGGAAGGTATTTGTCCAATCTGTTTTCTTATAAGATTTTCCAGTTGAAGAGCACTTGTTGAGAAAGACCACTTGTGATACTTAGTGATCTAATATTTGCTTCTAGTTATTTTTACGATATTTTAAAGGCTTTCTAAGATCTCTTGAATATATCTTTACTATGCATTATACGAAATTATGCATATAATATTTGGATGTTCTTGCTTAGAGAAACAGAGGAAAGAAATTTTGGGTGACTTACCCTGGTCTCAACCTGACTGGCAACAAATTTGCAGCTGGATGAACACACTGATGGTTGATCAGGGTCTCTCCCTCAGTTTATATAAATTCTACAAGGCCGCAGTCAATGTCCGTTGGAGAATAATGGATTCGCCGAATGTCGTGGTTTGCTTGGAGGAAGAAAACGAAGATTGAATGCGGCTGATTCCACACTAGCCCTCTCAATGATATCCTAACCTTGACATATTCTAAACATTGGTACTTTAATTTAAATATTTAATCATGTATGGTTCCTTTTGCTCTGTATGTTTATTTTTTGTATATATGGTTATATTTCTTTTTGTTTGTTTTTCTTTCTTCTCTCTTTCCTTATTACTTCTTGTATTCTAGTTTTTACTTTGAAATATCTTCCTTTGCTAAATCCTGTAGAGGGGAATCATATATAGGGCTGGATGCCCCAATAAAAAAGTATTGTGTGTGAATATATCTTTATTACTACAACATTTATAATAAAGGAAAATACAAATTCAGTAATTGCCAAAATATTGCCACTTTAAGATCACTTGTTTAGCAAGATTTCTTGTTTAGTGAAATGATATAATATTGGTTTCAAGTTTATTAACAACATTTTAAAGACTTTTTAAACTCATATATTATATATTTTCTCATTGCCGTAAGGACTGTAAATTTTGTAAATTTATTTGCGAAAAGAAACATTCGCGTTTTAATGTCTTCATTCGTTATAGACAGAATTGTTTGCGGAAAAAAACGGCTGGGAGGGTTCACCACTGATGAGCCAAGTCCTTTATATAATATTTTCATCGCAGTAAGGACAGTAGAAGTTTGATTTATGTCTTAATGTTTCATTTGTTATATATTTCTTCAATTTTACAATACTTATATGACATACAAAATCTGTGAGAACCGATTATATCATTATGAACGAACAAATAACAAGTGCTAAGCTTTCAAAGGTTAATGTATTTAACGTAAAGTATTTAATGTAAAGCTAAGATTAAGCTTCAGATTAAGAAGACTCGCACGAAAACTCGGCTATTTTATTTTCGTTTAAAATTGGCTCATAGAATTGGCTCTCACTGATTTTTTTTCCTTTATTATAATAATTAGCGTCATTATAGAAATTTCTCAATACATGTCTCTGTATTATAAATTTGAATAGCTCGCTTAAAATTAAATTCTTATTAATATAGTTTAGATATAATTTTCTTTTTGAAAAATAGAGCAATGCATAAATGTATCTTTAATTAAAAAGACATATATTGGTTCAAAATTTAATATTTTTAAACAACTTTTCAGTTGGCTGAACGCCAACCTTTTTTCAAGGTATTGTAACATATTAATGTTTGTGTAATGTTTGTTTGTTGTTTACGCACATTAATATGTTATAATACCTTGAAAAGGTTTGGCGTTCAACTAAAATAGTGTTCAAATAAATTGTTTTTTTCGAATATATGCCTTTTTAATTAAAAATAGAATTATCTCAGAAACAAATTAGGCATATTCTGATCACTAACATGAACGTTTTTAGATGGCAGAGCGCCATCTAGTGGAACAGAAATTAACTGAACGTTGATATAGCTTGTTCCTTGAAATTTGTCCAACCTATTTTCATTATAAATCAAGAAAAGCCAACTACGAAATTTTCAAAATATATTTTCATATAATTATCTCTATATCAAACGACGTAATATTTTAATATTCAACCTTCAAAAACATATTTTCAATATATAAAAGCAAGACTTTGTAAAATTATATATTATATATAAAGTTATTTTTCTCCAAACATTTAATAATTATATTTTACCTAATTACTTTTTCATTTATTAAAAAAACGCTTGGTAAAAAAATATCTTGTTAATTAGTTTTATCTGGGGAGAAAATCAGCAAAAATTTATAATTTAATTATCAAAGATTTTGTTTTCGACTAATTTTTCAAAATGTTAACGTTAATAATTTTTTTATATATTTAAACTATGAAATTAAATAGTTGTGTCCAATTTTTTTACATTTTATAAATAAATTATATTTTATTGATATTGATATTTATAATTAATAGCATTGAGGCTGAAAATTAGCTGTGATTCAATTTTAAATTATAATATATGTAAATGAATCCATATGTGCTGATTTTTCAGGTTTTTTTTTTTTAGAATAAAAACTCGTGAATATGTAAATCTGAAAACAATATAAAAATAAAAAATAATTAGGTCAGGTGTTGATATTAAAAATAAAGAAAGCATATCCTGACCAAGAGCACATATACTTTACAGAAGGAATAGCACCATCTGGTGAAACAGAAATCAACCAAACATTGATTTAGCCTGTACCCTGATATTTGGCCAACCCAATATATAATTATTTGTAGGTTGTACACATACTCTACGCTAACGAGCGCCAACAGCGTGAAACGCTTTCGTTGATGGCTTTTCTCGATTTATCAAGAATTCAAGTTGGCCAAATATCAGGGAACAGGCTAAATCAATGTTTAGTTGATTTCTGTTCCACCAGATGACGCTCTGCCTTCTGTAAGACACATGAACTCCTTCTCAGGATATGCTTTCTATATTTTTAATATGTAAATATGGATATTTACTTTAGACAAAAGGGAGGGTATGCAAATATAAGAGAAGATATATATAAGTTTTGTTTGCTGTAAATTTCGTTGTATTGTCTAAATAAAGGTTTATCCTTTAAGGTGTGTAAGGTTTTGAGGCATCCAATAAGAGAAACACTACAATATATATTAATAAAGTAGATTTATTTTCCACGATTCCATTCTGTTTGGTTAAATATTATATATTTTCTTATTTTTCATTTAATAGAAATTGTTGGTCATTGTTTTGCATAATTCTTTGTTTTATTTTGATTTAATCTGTGTACATATTTTATTGATTCGGCAACACTGTTGTATATATATTTTTGTGTTGCTTAGTTATGCTTGTTAGCTTGTTTTTAAGTCAGTCTAGTCAATCACTCTAGTTTAAATCAATCATAAATTCATGTAGCTAAATCAAAGAGAATTAAATATTCAAAGGTTCCTTCTATTTGCGTGGAGTTCATTTCATTCAAGTCCACAGAACAAGTCAAGTTTTTATATCGCTGTGCCGTAGCGCATAAGGTTTTCGCTCGGTAGTAAACGCGAACAGCATTTGGTGCCCCGTGTGAGGAACTCTACAACGCAAAAAAAGGAAATATTCAAGAAAGAATCAACGGCTCTGCGAGTAGGCTACATTCGAAAAGAAATATTTTAAATCTAAAGAAGAATCAACAGGTCCATCTGAAACAGGCCAGCGGCATTTTATTTTCGAATTCAAGTCCCGAATTAATTCTCCAAAGGCCAAGTTAACCCATCCCTGGTAAGTCAACCCAACCGCCATTTGCATACTTTCTTCATTTTTAAGTCAAGGTAGGATCCATCTGTTTATTTTGTAATTATATTCTTTTAATATGGAGACAGAAATTGTTATTTTTGAACAATATTTAGCTAGGATAGATTTATTTAAAGAAGATGTAGATTCACAATTGTTAATAGGTGATTTGCATGTGTTGAATCATACAAAAGATAATTTAAATACTTTAAAATTGAATCTTGATAATCAGGTTTTAAAATTAGCCAAATATAAAAGCTTGGATATTGCGGATAAATTTAAAATAACTTATAATGCAGTAAAAGAAATTGATAATATGCTAGTCAGCATTAATAAATTATTAGATAGTATTAAACATGATAAATCGACTTCTGAAGAATGTTCTATAAAACTACCTAAATTTCAGTTGCCACTTTTTAGTGGTAATTTTTCGGAATGGTTAGGATTTAAAGAAATTTTCATAAAAGTAATAGACCAAAATAGAGCCCTTGCAAATTCTCAGAAACTGCAATATCTTGTTTCTGCCCTTAGGGGAGACGCTGCTAGATTGGTTAGGGCATTCAGCATCTCAGATGAAAATTATTCCATAGCTTGGCAAACCTTAATACACAGGTATGATAATAAAAGGGAATTGGCTTTTAGGCAAATTCAGAAATTTTTAAATCTTAAATCCATTAAAGGTGACTCGGATAAGGCTCTTTATGAGTTTTTGGATATCTGCAATGAGGGTGTTCAAAATTTAAGTACATTGGGTTTGGAGAGAAACACTCTTGTGGATTTAATACTAATATATATTATCCAGTCAAAACTAGATAATTCACTAAAAAAGGACTGGGAGTTGCACATTGATGTGCAGGGTTATCCCTCTTATGAGGAGTTGATAACATTCTTAGAGAAATATGCACGGAGCCTTGCAAATCTAAGATTAAGAGAAACTTCAAAGACTTCACCCAAACCGAATAAGGTTTATTCTCATGCTACATCGGTATCCCGTCCAAATTCACATGCAGCTTGCACTCCCTGCATGTTATGCAAAAATCCACATTTGTTAGCAAAGTGTAATTTGTTCCAAAATAAGTCACTCCAAGAGAGATGGAGGTTTGTAAAGGATAACGGGTTATGTTATAATTGTCTCAGATCAAACCACTTTGTATATGCGTGTAAGTTGACTGCAGTTTGCGGAGTATGTAAATTGAGGCATCATACCTTGCTTCACGCATTTAGCTCTGAATCACATGACTCTAATTCATTGCCTGGGGCCATACATGCAGTAGAGTCTAGTAATGCCAACAGAGTTGATTCTTCAGGGAGATCTAATGTAAATTCTTCAGCTTGTCTTAATTCTGTGATTCAGACACATTCAATTAATCATTCTAGTTCTTCTAGTCAGATCTTGCTGTCAACAGCTTTAATAAGGGTGAATGATCTTTACGGTAATTCTTGCATGGCCAGAGCTTTAGTCGATACTGGATCTCAGAGGACTTTGATGACTGACTCACTAAGAAAAACGTTGAATCTTCCTGTAAATTATTCAGATGCCTCTATGTATGGCATTGGAGATAACAGCTTGGAAAAGCCGTTGGGAGAGGTGGATATCACTTTCTCTCCTCACTATTCAAACATGCTATTCACCGCTAAGGCCTTAATCTTAAATAAAATCACATGTAATTTGCCAAACTTTGTAATGGAGAGGAGTAGGTGGCCTCACCTGGTTGGCCTAAGGCTGGCGGATCCAACCTTTGACAAGCCCGCTCCCATTGATATAATCATTGGAGCTGATATTGCCCCAAGTTTGTATACAGGACAAGTTAGGTTTCAAAACGAGAGGGGTCCAACAGCATGTAATTCGAAGTTGGGTTGGCTTCTCTCGGGCAAAATCATGGCTCAACAATCAGATGGTTCACTGCATCATAGTGTTCTGACTTTCTGTGCTACATCTATTGATAATCAACTCAGAAAGTTCTGGGAGTTGGACTCTATTCCGCCCTGTACCCAACCTATCCGAACCAAAGAAGAAATGGATTGTGAACAACACTTTAAGGCTAATGTTTTAAGAACTACAACTGGAAGGTATCAAGTAAGATTACCCTTTAGGGTTACTCCGAGTTTCGGAAATTCAAGAAGAGTTGCTTTTAAGAGATTTCTTTCTCTTGAAAATAAGTTATTAAAGAGTGAGCAACTTTATAGTCGGTATAAACTTTTTATGAGGGAATATTCGTCGTTAAATCATATGCAAATTATCTCAGCTGTAGATATTCCTAAATCCCCGTCCCAAGTCTATTATATGCCACATCATTGTGTGCTAAAGGAGGAGAGTACTACTACTAATCTCAGAGTAGTCTTCGATGCCTCAGCTTGCTCTGATGATAGTCCTTCTTTGAATAAAGCCTTACATATAGGTCCTAAATTACAAACAGACATCTTTGACCTTCTATTGAGGTTTCGGACCTTTTTTGTTGCACTATCTGCAGATATTGAGAAGATGTATAGGCAGATATTGATTCATCCTGATGATAGTGACTATCAGAGAGTCCTGTGGCGTGATTCACCATCAGATGCTATTCAAGAATATAAGTTAACAACAATCACTTATGGAACAGCATGCGCTCCATATTTGGCCATTAGAACGTTGCATCAGCTGGCGGATGACGAAGCGATGAATTATCCTGTTGCTTCGGAAATTGTGAAGAGGGATTTTTATGTCGATGACCTTCTTACAGGAGCAGATACTGCGGAAGAGGCACAAGTTTTGATTCGACAGATCATTGCTTTGTTATCTGAAGGAGGTTTTCCCATTAGGAAATGGGTTTCTAACAGTCCGAAAATACTTGAATTCTTGCCTAAAGATCAAAAGGGCATCAATCAATCCTTTGATTTCAAGGATCTCCCGTCAGTTAAATTACTGGGCATTTTGTGGGATCCGACCTTAGACTCATTTACCATCAGAGTGAGGCCCCCTGATATTCAGGTTAATTCTAAGCGGTCGCTTCTATCATTGATTGCGAGAATCTACGATCCTTTGGGCTGGATGGCTCCTTTGGTTATCATTTTTAAAATCATGCTGCAAAAACTCTGGGCCAAGGGATGCAGCTGGGATGAGAGATTGCCCGAGTGTATTCAAAGGCAATGGACAGGCATTGAGGGAGATATTAATCAATTGAACAAAATTTCAATCCCGAGGTTAATTCCTTGCCGAAATTCTATTCTCACTCTAGAATTACATGGATTTTGTGATTCTTCGGAAAAACCCTATGCAGCAGTTATTTATGTAAAATCTTGTAAGCATAATGGATCAATTGATATATCTTTAATTGCATCTAAAACAAAGGTTGCTCCAATCAAGGCCTTATCTTTGCCCCGCTTGGAACTGTGTTCAGCTTTGCTGTTGGCAAATTTATTTGTTGCGGTGAAAGAGTCATTGAGTTTGCATTTTGATCAAATTTTCTTGTGGAGCGACTCCACCATTGCTCTTAATTGGATAAAATCAGAATCTAAAAGATGGAAGACTTTTGTTGCTAATAGGGTGTCAACTATTCAGAGAAAGACACCACCCCATTCATGGTTCCATGTACCAGGTTCGGAAAACCCTGCAGACTTGGCTACAAGAGGACTAACTCCTGCACAATTGGTTGATAACCAGTTATGGTGGCAGGGACCACATTGGTTGCAGGACTCATCCGTTGAATCTTACGTTGATTTGCCTCCCTCAGATGATCTCTCTCCGGAAACATTGATTGAGGAGAGGTCAACAATCTCGGTCTTTCACTCTATAATGGGACCTATGCCTGAATTACTTCTGAAATACTCATCTTGGATAAGAACAGTTGATGTAATGGCATTTTGTTTGAGATTCATTTCAAATTGTAAATCAACTAATAAATCGTTAAATCGATTCCTATCAGCCTCAGAAATTCATAATGCAACGGTTAAGGTCATCATATTAATTCAAAATCAAGATTTTGTTCAGGAAATTGGGTGGCTTCGAAATAAGGGCTTTGTGTCGGGGAAAAGCAATCTCAGGTTCCTAAATCCTTTCCTTGATGCTGATGGAATTCTTAGAGTTGGAGGAAGACTTCAACATTCAAATCTTGATTATAGTCGAAAACATCCAATAATCCTACCAAAAAGACATCATTGTACAGATTTGATTATCGAACATTATCATAAACAATCTCTACATTCGGGTCTACAGACAACATTATCTATGATTTCTCAGAAGTATTGGATTATTTCTTGTAAAGCTGCAGTGAAGAGAGTTCTGAATCGGTGTATTACCTGTTTTAAGCATCGATCCAAGACCATGACTCAAATTATGGGTGAATTGCCACTCGAAAGGGTGGTGCCATCCCGGCCTTTCCAACGAGTCGGTGTAGATTTGGCGGGCCCTATCATTACTAAGCCAATGTTAAAAAGATCAAAAATACTGCTTAAGACTTATATTGTTTTATTCATTTGTTTTACCACCAAGGCAATACATCTTGAGGTGGTTTCTGATCTCACTGCAGAAGCATTTATAGCTACTCTTAGGAGATTTACCTCGAGACGCGGCTTGCCTTCAGATATTTTCAGTGATAATGCTACAAATTTCAAATTGGCCAATAGAGTTTTGTTGGATTTTTACAGGGAGTTGGATATTCAAAATTTCTGTGCTCAAAAAGGGATTAGGTGGCATTTTATTCCTCCCTCCGCTCCCCATTTTGGTGGACTTTGGGAGGTAGGTATTAAGTCTGTTAAAAGTCATTTAATCAAAGTAACGAAGTCGGCCATTCTTAACTTTGAAGAATTTTATACATTGCTTACTCAGATAGAAGCAATTCTAAATTCGAGACCACTTCTCCCCCTTGATTCCAACTTTGATTCTTATGAAGCACTAACTCCTTCACATTTTTTGATTGGTTCCCCTATTCTAGCTATTCCAGATGAAGTTGTGGATGATTTAAATCACATTTCCCGTTGGAAATGTATCCAATCAATGAAGATTAGTTTTTTGGAAAAAATGGTCTCAAGACTATCTTAATCTGCTACAAGCACGTCCAAGGTGGCATAGGACTCATCAAGATCTACAATCTGGACAGCTTGTACTAATGAAACAAGACTCCACACCTCCTCATCATTGGCCTCTGGCGCGAATCATCAAGACCTATAAAGGACCAGACGGACACGTGCGAGTCGTAGACCTTAAAACTCCAAAGAATGTACTCAAGCGTCCTATCACCAAGATAGCTCCTCTGCCATTCAGGGAATGAATTCTATTCTTGTTGGACTTGGCTGTCCAACGGGGGGGAGTATGTTTGGTTAAATATTATATATTTTCTTATTTTTCATTTAATAGAAATTGTTGGTCATTGTTTTGCATAATTCTTTGTTTTATTTTGATTTAATCTGTGTACATATTTTATTGATTCGGCAACACTGTTGTATATATATTTTTGTGTTGCTTAGTTATTTCTAGTTGTTGTTGTCTTGTTTTTAAGTCAGTCTAGTCAATCACTCTAGTTTAAATCAATCATAAATTCATGTAGCTAAATCAAAGAGAATTAAATATTCAAAGGTTCCTTCTATTTGCGTGGAGTTCATTTCATTCAAGTCCACAGAACAAGTCAAGTTTTTATATCGCTGTGCCGTAGCGCATAAGGTTTTCGCTCGGTAGTAAACGCGAACAGCACATTCATCAACCTTTTCTAAGAGAAGGATCATCATATTTATATGTACTTTATCTATTTACGAGGGGAACAATATTCCAATTCCTTTATTATTTGAATGTACTCCTGAATGTACATCCGCGAGCCACATGTGGTTCTTTGGATGTGAAGCTGCGTCTCTTTATATAGTTCCATACGTAAATATTATTTATACGAGTACTATTTATTGTTGGCCAGAAATATTTTGTGGCTTTTTAAAAAACATTGAAATTTTGTAATATGTAGTTTTTGACTCTTCCAACTCAAAAGTTTGCCGATCCCTAGATTGAGATATTTTTTTCCCGTCTGATTTCCAAGTTACTGTTGGATGTTATTGTCAAATATTATTTTTATTCTATGATTGTAATAATCTGTGGTGCCAAGAATATATATAGGTTAGAGTTAATAGAGATGTGCGTGGTTAGAGAGGGATGTTATTTTATTAGTAATGTTTACTTAGATATATTTAGTAAATTATGTTTCTTATGTTTGTAACTTCAATAAAGAAGATTTATATTTTAGAAGAGAAGTAATTATTGGGATCCACCACCAACAGTTTCAACATGGTCCTATTTTTAACCAACAATCGGTAATGGCAGTCTCGGCCTCCTGTGGTCTTCACATTTTAAATAATAATAATGATCCTTATTCCAGAGCGCACGCAAGCACAAATGACACAAGAAATCAATTTAAAAAGCAAAGAAAAATGGCGAATAAAATGAAACCTTTTCAAAATATTTCTACAATATTCACATACGTAGCTGAAAAATCGTGTTTTTCTTACACTATTCACTTTAAGTAGGCCATCATTATATATATATATATATATATATATATATATATTAAAATGTTTTTCAAATATATTTCATAGATTAAATGATTATGTTAAAACGACCCTCAGAGGTCGCAGTTTTCACTATAAACTCTATTGTTGTTGTTTCCTGATGGCCGGCTAAAACCTTTGTAATTATTTGAAAAATCTTATATATTCCTTCAGCTCAATTAAAGCTATTTTTGATAGATATTTTTATTAATATTATTTAATTATTACCAGGACTGCAGAAAAATATTACATACTCATTGATTTCAAGATCAAGCAAATGCTCGACAATATTCTCTATTCTCAAAATAATCAAGCAACAGCTAATAATTCTGTATATTCCAAAATCAGCACAAAATCTCACACACATTTTTTATAACATATATATATACTGAAACTAAGCGCTATTTCTTTTCGGCAGGAAGGTAGCCTTTCTCTAAAAAAGGTAGTGGATTCTAAGTTGATTTTTCTATATTCAAATAAGGTTACACACCTATAAATATTTATAACCTATATTATCTAAATTATATTTAAATTAATTTCATAATATCTAATACAATTTACCTTATAATTAGATCTCATATATTTGCATAATATATTATGAATAACTACACATATTCTGCTTAGTTATTAAATACTACACTTTAATTAACTATTCTGAAAAAAAGGTCAAAGAAATTATATATTGCATATTATATTTTTATTTGAGTTTATATTATTTATAAAATTAATTTAACGGTTTTATTTGATATTAATAAAAATTAAAATGTATTAATCAAAATGAATATAAAATAGAAACACACATAAACACAAATATTCTATTGATGTTATGTGGCGTTCGGGCCTGTTGTTGACACACATTAAAATGTTATAATACCTTGATAAAGGTTGGCGTTCAGTCAACTATAATATTGATAAAATAAATTATATTTTGGTCAGATATATGCCAATTTTATTAAAAATACAAATATATCATAGAATATAAATATTTTATAATGATATAAGAATCAAAATAAATGGAATTTATTTTATTTAAAAATGGAAACTGTTAAATTAATTTTAAAATATAATAATTCAAATAAAAACAATATTCTTTAAATATTTTTGGAGCTTTTTTAGAATAAATAATTGGAGAGTATTATATTATAACTAAGCAGAGAAAGGTGTAGGTAGTATTGAATATAATATGCAAATATATATGCAATTTTTGAGGTAAAACTTGTTAAACGTCGTTCTATAATAATTATCGCATTATATCGTATTTTAATTAGCATATAATAAGGTTTATAAATAATGTATGATAGGGATAGGAATGTTGTTTAAGAGAGATAGGAGAGATTGAGATTGAAACTGATTTATTACAACGTCTATATAAGATTAAATACAAAATTAAATAAATACGAATAAATATATGAATAAATAGATATGAATATATAAAATAATCGAGGAATATACATATATATAGAATATATATTGAGGTTAATAAATAATGTGTAATATGGGTAGAAATGTTGTTTAAGAGAGAGAGAGAGATAGAAGGAATTTGGAAGCATCTATCTACATAACTTAACGTAATCATCGTTAATTGACCTAATTAATGATTGTGTGCTTGATAATTAGGCTCCTCTCAGATATATATTTAGGCCTTCATTTGACATTGCACACATCAAGACACAATAATGGGATGTGGACACCTCAGATAACTACGTATCCCCAGATGCCCGTTACTTCCAGATAGGAGCGTTTTACTCCGATCTGGGCCTACGCGATAACCTCGCTTGGATTGAGTCTAGTGCCTCTCTACACCGACAAAATATATCTTCTGCTTTTTTTATACCTTACTTTTCTCATTTTTTCTTTCATAATTATTATATATAACATACAGGGTAGCTCATAATTCTCGAACCCTTTTATTTTTCAATTTAAAAATTAAAAGGCAAAATAGAATTAAAAAAAACTAAAACTATTTTATTTTAGGTGATTTTTAATTAAAAATATTTTTTTTCGGGACTTATAGGCAACCCTGTATATATTATTTCTACAATCCTATTTTCTCTATAAAGTTAATTTTAAAATATAAATTTAAAACCTAATTTGATTTTTAAATAAATAAGGAATTTTCAAATAATTATGTAACAGGTTTAGTGAACAAATATATTTTTCAACAAAATAATTGATCTTTCTAGATTATATCAAATAAAATCATATTTTTATTTCTAATTGTTCGAAAATTTATACGATTCATACGTTTCAAGAAAAATAGAATAGTCTAATGAGAGTTGCATATTATTTGCTATAATATTTATAGTAAAGTAAACTTATTCCTTGAATCCTGATGTTTTCACTTTAAACGGATGAATCCTCTGCATCAAATAGATCTCCATAGAACATTTCTATATAGACAATACTTAAAATTATACCGCATAAGTTTCTTTTCTACGAAAAATCAATATTTATTTTAAAGAGAAATATTTACTATTTCTAACTTTTTTTTTGAATGAAGTATGAGAGGGTGAAAATATGAAGAGTAATGGCGAACGGGAAAAATAATAGTGTCCAGGGGCGGGAATCGAACCCACAACCTTCTGCTTACCGGAAAGGGTATTTACAAAAAAAAAAAAAAAAGTTAGAAATAGTAAATATTTCTCTTTAAAATAAATATTGATTTTTCATAGAAAAGAAACTTATGCGGTATAATTTTAAGTATTGTTTATAATCACACGCCGCAGTCCTTTATAATGTATTATAAGTTACTTTAAGTATTATTTACGAACGGAGAAATAACGTCCAGGGTAGCCTAGTGGACATGGCACCTGCCCGGTAAGCAGAAGGTTGTGGGTTCTATTCCCGCCCCTGGACACTTTTATTTTTCCCGTTCGCCATTACTCTTCATATTTTCACCCTCTCATACTTCATTCAAAAAAAAAAGTTAGAAATAGTAAATATTTCTCTTTAAAATAAATATTGATTTTTCGTAGATAAGAAACTTATGCGGTATAATTTTAAGTATTGTTTATAATCACACGCCGCAGTCCTTTATAATGTATTTCTATATAGAATTAGGAGAGTAATTAAAAATTGAATTAGAAAGACGAAATAGCTAACAATAGATACAAGGGAGGATCAATAAATAAGGTGAATTATCTTATTTCTTAAAAATTAAAAAAGCAAAAATAATTTAAACCACAGAATATTAAAACATAACATTGAGAGACACTATTTAAGGTGTTCTGTTCTTTTTTCCCAGCTCCCTTGAAGGATTGCATCACGCTTGAACAACGAGCAGTTATCCGTTTCTTGAATGCAGAAGGTATTCAAACATCTCAAATATGCCAAAGAATGAAAAATATCTATGGTGTGTCTTGTTTGTCTCAAAAAAACATTTATAAATGGGTTAACGAGTTCAAAAATGAACGAATTCCACATTTCTTTAATTTGGACCAAAACCTTACCGTATTCGGGTTTCAAAGGCCGCATACATCATGTAAAACTGTATCTAAAATCATTACATTAGGTTTTGAAGTTTTAGAACATCCTGCATAGTCCAGACCTAGCCCCCTCTGACTATTTCCTTTTTGGACTACTAAAGAAGAAGTTAAAGGGAAAGCGATTTGACTCGGATGAAGATGTCCAGAAAGTGGTGCAAGATTTTTTTCACACGCTTCCTAAGAGTGCCTATAAAGAGGGTATTTACAAGTTGCCAGAACGATGGAGACGATGTATATAGAAAGCCAAGGTGATTATTTTGAATAAATCAAGTCTTAATTTTTAATATTGTTCTTATTTTTTAAATAAATTATAATTCACCTTATTTATTGTTCCCACCTTGTATTAATAAAAAGTAATAATACAAACGCACTTAATTTTAAAACATTCTGGTGATAATTGAATATGAAAAGTTAAATATGAAGCAAAAAAAAAAGGGAAAATTGAATAAATGCAATATATATATAACTACTAATACACATGAATACCGGAAATGTGGTATATAGATTGCTAAGTATAGTTCAAAATCTATGGAGAATATTGCTTGAAATATTATACTTAAAAACTCTGGTAGTTTATTTTCTATATGGATATGTGTGTGATGATACTGAAATTAGATAACTGAAATATGATTGAGAGAGAGTAGAGAGATAAACATTATATTGACTTTTGAAAGCCTTTTGCTTGTAAAAATTATAAACAAAACAATTTGATGATGATAAATATAAAATTAAAATTTTAATTAAAGAATCTACAATTTGAAAATTGAATAAATAAAAAGATAAATACACCTATTAATATAATATAAAGAATAAAAATAGGTGTGATACATGAAATAAAAAATAACGAAAATGTTGGTATAAAAATCGCTATGTATATAGTTCAGTATCTTTGAAGAAGATATATGGATTATATATATATGTGTAATATTGTTGCAAATGTCGATGTATGGATAAACTGGCAGTCGTGTACGTGAGGCGAGTGTTGATGTTCTTCCCACACGCGGACAACAAGAAGCAGAGGCAGGGCTAGATGTTAACACCGAGAATGATCGGGAACAGCCCACGGGACAGAGGTAGAGGCCATGACACAAACTTGGATGCTTATCCCCGAGACATGGAGGGAGAGACTGTGTGTAAAAAAACAGCAGCCGTCTGTCGATGGCCACACCTCTAGAACATCTGCTGACCCCCTGCCAAAAACTGTCCTGTTTACAGGGGGGTCGTCTATAAGAATGTCCCTCGGGACCCCACATGATTAAACTGACCAAACCCCTGGGAGGGTTCCCCACTGATGAGCCACGCTTTCCAATTAATCTCTCCTCAGTAGAAATTGTTTAATTTCAAAAATAATCATAAGTGTCTAAAATAGTTTCGAATTTTGGAAACAGATGGCGCGCTAATGTATCATAATTTCTAAATTATTTAGTTTTATATTGATATAATGGTTATTTGTTTGGAACCATAGAAAATATCGAATTATTTGAAAATATTCATTATAGAAGTTCTAATATTAATAAGGTGTGTGTATTAAAATAATATATATATATGTTATATTAATATATTATTTGAAATGTTATATTGAAATATTTTATTTAATAATGTTATATGTTAAAATGTTGTTTTATTTAAAGTTATAATTTCATTGATATAAATACTCTGTTTTAATCGACCGCCAGAGGTCACGCTTCTACTATATAAACTGATTGTTGTTCTTCCCCGTTGGTCGACTCAAGGTTTTTGTAATTATGTAGATAATCTTTTGTTATATTTATTTATACGCCTTAAGAAAGGCATTACTTTAATCAATTATGTTTTTCATATGTAATTCATTCCTCAGCGCGCGCTCAATAAAGAAATCTATAATCAAGACTATATTATTCAACCACGACTGCACCGCCATAGCTTAATCCCCAAGATGATCCTAAATACAAGCAGAAAATCATATCTTTTTTTTATATTATAATATTAGTCGACAGGATTTTTACCTGTTTGTTTCAAAATGACAAAAGCAAAATTTTCAAATTCTAATATGCAAATTTTCTACAATCAACAATAGCCCAATTCAAGCAAACATAGTCCATTTCAACCATAGTTCTCTACAATCGACAATAATCTTCTACATTCAACAATAGCCTTCAACAAGTCATCTCCATCTACAGCCAACTCCGGCCATCACACCTTCCGCCCAACACCGGCCATCTCCCCAGATCTTCAAATCTAGCCAGCATCATCCAACCCAAGGTACTTTGTATCCGCCATCTTTCGTAGTTTTCCTCATTTTAACTTTGTTATCACCCATTATGTACAATAGTTTTCAATCGCATATTTGCTTAGATATATCCTTTTTGTCATATTATTTTTATATATCAATTTTTCCATAGCTCTTTTTGCCATTTTAATACCTCACACCCTTTAATTCTTAGTTTTCCTTTGTATAGTTAGCTCCTAAATGCCATAATATACCTCATGCCATTTTTTATCTTTAAATTTAAATTTGTGCAAATAATTTTGCTCATTTTCACTAAAAATTACTTTTATATCGTGTTATGGTTTTACATTGTAAACTTGAATATATGTAAATCTGCTAATATATCTTCTCCATTGAATAATTACTTTTAAAACATTTAAAATTAATTTAAACCATTTACACCATATCAGTTGTTAATACGTCATATGTAAAGCAGTCGGCCGGGAACACAACAACAGAATAATATTTCTCACATGTTCAATCTTTAATAAAAATTAATCTTTGTTAATCATATTTCAATTATATATTTTCGTTAATGACCTCAATACCTTATTGCTTCACATTTCTACCTTGTATTTAAAATTCCCTAAATTTTGATATGTTATTTTCTTATTTAATCTCATAAAAAATGTTTTATTTACAAAATTTGCATTTTTACCCCTTTTAAATTTCTTTTTAAATGCCATAGTATTTTAATGTTTCTCATTTTCGCCTAACAAATATGTAAATTTGGCGAGACCAACTATGTAAATTTTACCTCTTATAATTATCCACCTTGATTCTTTTTTTTTTATGCCCATTCACTATTCTTACCATTACCTTTTTTAATCTTTACATGTTCATTCCTTGTTTTTGCATTTTGTCTTTTTTTACATATTGCCCTTGCCTTTTGTTGCCTTTTCTCATAAATGCCTTTCTTTCTTATGATCATCCAATGTTTTTTCAATGCTATCATATTAATATTTTTCATTCATGTACATTTTAATAATTCATGCATTTTATTTTTCCTTCCTCATTTTTAATATTATATATGTGTATCATTTTTTCTTGTCTGTTTCCAATCTATTGGTTAATAACAAACCAATATGATTGTGGAATATCACCTTTTTACTCTCAACCATATTTTTGTTATCATCATTCACACTTTGTAATTTCCAATCTATTGGTTAACAATAAACCAATATGATTATGGATTATCACATTTTTATTTTCACTTGCTCCCAATTGTTTTGTTATTATTCATTTTTATCATTTATATAATTTTGTACGTTCCTGTCTATTGGTTACCATATTTAAAACCAATATGATAAGTGAATATCACCTCTCACATTATTTTCTTTCCATCAATCATTTTATCTTTTTTTTTTAACAATATATTTTTTTTATCACTTTTCTCTGAATGAACCCATATTATTTTCTTCACAGGGGGGAAATGTTATATTAATATATTATTTGAAATGTTATATTGAAATATTTTATTTAATAATGTTATATGTTAAAATGTTGTTTTATTTAAAGTTATAATTTCATTGATATAAATACTCTGTTTTAATCGACCGCCAGAGGTCACGCTTCTACTATATAAACTGATTGTTGTTCTTCCCCGTTGGTCGACTCAAGGTTTTTGTAATTATGTAGATAATCTTTTGTTATATTTATTTATACGCCTTAAGACAGGCATTACTTTAATCAATTATGTTTTTCATATGTAATTCATTCCTCAGCGCGCGCTCAATAAAGAAATCTATAATCAAGACTATATTATTCAACCACGACTGCACCGCCATAGCTTAATCCCCAAGATGATCCTAAATACAAGCAGAAAATCATATCTTTTTTTCATTATATAAGATATATATATATTAATCATAAATAACAAAGAGGTTCTTTAAATTAAAATATTCATTTGCTTTGTACTTTAACAAGAGAATTATTTAAGAAAAGTTTCAAAAATTAATATACTTGCTCTTTCTTTTATAATTTCAATATTAATGAACTCATTATGAAATAAAAGATAATTCTTAAAATTACAAAATTTCACAATGTACTTCTATAACAATCTTCTAACATAAATCTTTTCTTTGACATAAAAATAACAAAATAAGATTGAATCGATTTGGAAGGATTTTACGAAGATATTTCTGAAGATAATTGTTCGAAGATAAATATTTGCTCCCAGGAATATTCTGTGTACACAATTCGGCAATATATATTCGGCATATATATATATATAAATTGATATAATTTGAGTTAGGAGAGTATTATTTGCAGATTTCAGAATACATTAGTATTATGAAATTGGGGTATCGCAGTCATGATATCTTGGAAATATAATAAATCAGTTTTATATCACTTATGTTTTGATTGAGTAGTTAGAAATATATGTGACATGATTTACGAAAGTACTACCTGACTTAAGACGTTTTTACACAATTACAGAAGGTTTAGAGCCGGCCAAATGAATATAAAAAAGGGGTTTATATGGTCTAAAGCCGCGAATCTGGCGGCCAAGTATTTATAGAGTTTTTTTCAATAAAATATAATTTTAAATTAAATATAAGTTTATATATATATATATATGAATTTGAAACACATCATATTTAAATATTCAGATAATAAAAAGGCATATATTCGATTAAATTACATATTTACTTGTCAACATTGGGACGAGGACTGCGTTGTCCGTTACAAGTGACAAGCTGCTCGGACACGAGGTGTTTGAACCGTCGTGGGAGCTTGTGTAAGGCGATGATTTCGCGGTGGGTTGAAAGTAAGACCCATGTCTGCGCGAAATGATGACGGACCGGACAGAATAAGCGACGATGTTTAACGTACCTCCGTGGGAAATATCGAAGGTAGGCTATATCGTGCTGGTTTGGACAATGGATAAACATAGATTTGAAGACAGGGTCCGTGTGGCGAACGTGTGGCGCGAGAAGAAGAAGCGAACTGTGCCGCTCGATGCAGATTGTTCAAGTGCGAACAAAAAGGGGTTGATAAATATCTAGCAGTTAGTCAATCTGCACCCTGTGACGAACACACCATTGGCTAGATGGTGTGGGTCGGTGGATATGCTAGAGATGAACTACGAAATATATTATCATAAATGAAGGGCGAAGGTTAGTATTTTGAAATGACAATATAGAAGTTCGATAATTGATTAATCAATAATTCTATAAAAGGTCCTGAGCTGGTATAAGGTTAATAAAGTTGTAAGAATGAGAGAGGCATTCAGGGGAAGATAGATAAGAGTCACCAAGGGTTGGTTGTAAGCAAGGCTCACGTGATGGTTGAAATTCTTCGACGCCTGACTTACAGGGTGAATTTTGAATCGATTAGGGAAATAAATTATTTTTCGTGAGCCCCGTGCTTACAAGTAGGAGAGGTCTATACAAATAGAAATACAAAGGTTTAGGTGCTGGAGGCATATTTTTATAAATAAATTGATTATGTAAAATCTATTGTTAATAGTAAAAATCGTAAAGCATTAATAGGTAGAATTCCATTTTTTTTTAAAGAGTTACGTTAAAAATGGAAATTATTTAATTAAAATAACGATTGTTAAATTCTACTGGTAAGGTAACTAATTAAATGAGTTACAAATATCTAGATAAATAGTATGGAGCATAAAATCATTGTTAATAGGCATGGAGGAATAGGCATGGATGTAAATATTGGGACAATTTACAAGGAATGACTTATTTAAAGAATGAATGGAAGGGGTAAAACAATTTCACTTACAGGTTATGCTGGTTTAGAGAGCAGGTAAGTTCATTGAGATTCGGGAGAGTTCTGTCTGTGACACTGAGCGTACCAGTGTTGTTCATCACAGTAGCGGCAGGGATATGGCGGAGTCTTGTCCATGATGGAGGAAGGTGTCGTGCCCTGGCACGGTGGTCGTTCTTGGGTAGATCTAGTGCTGGAAGAAGTGTGTGGCAGCTCCATCTCTGTCGTAGGTGAATACTTCTTCGGGATCACGGTTCAAAGGTTGGTGAGGAAGGGGTTGAGGGCTCGAAGAGGAGTGGTTACAGTTGAGTTGGGTTTGGTCGATCATTGTGGCTTGGCTTCTTGTTTCTTCATACTCCGGTATATGAGGGATTCGCTTCCCGGCCAGGTCTTATCCTGTCGACTCTTCTGTGATATGATCCTGTCGACTTTTGATGTGGCAATATAGTGGTAAATGTGTTGAGGAGAGAAATAATCACACGACGAGTTGTTAGAGCAATCATCCAGGCAGCCAGCCGAGAGAGAGCGAGCGAGACGTTCTCAGATGAACGATTGTTTTCCTTTTGTACACAACCGGGGGCTAACCAGGATAGTCGCCAGGTGGTGACGGCCCCCCCTCAGGAATGTGGCCAAAAATGGTCGTAAGTTAGTTGTCTAAAGTGTCTCGCTTTATCTGCTCATCTCTCTCTCGTTGGCTGTTGGTTTGTTTTATTAATCCTGAAAGAGCATATATTATGACATATATATATATGTTATATAAAGGTATTATTTAAAATGTTATATTAAAATATTTTATTTAAAATGATGTTATATTAAAGTATTATTTTATTTAGGGCTGTATTTATCAATTCAAATACTCTGCTTAAATCGACCGCCAGAGGTCATGCTTCCCCTATAAAATCTCGTTGTTGTTCATCCCTGCTGGTCGGCTCAAAACTTTTGTAATTATGTAAATAATCTTTTGTTTTCCTTATTCTACTCGCCTTAAGCCAGGCAGTACTTTTTACCAAATTATGTTTTTATATATATTTTTTCCTTTAGCACAATAAAAGCAATTAATGATCAACAATATTTTTATTATTTATTCAAGATTATTCAACCACGACTGCACCGCCATAGCATAATCAATATGATCCAAAACAACAGAAATCCCATCTTTTTTTATTTAAAAATATAATATATATATATATTAATCATAAATAACAAAGAGGTTCTTTAAATTAAAATATTCATTTGCTTTGTACTTTAACAAGAGAATTATTTAAGAAAAGTTTCAAAAATTAATATTGTTGCACCAAGTTGCGGCTTGGCAGACTCTTCAGCCTTGATTCTCTCCTGTGCTGGGTCTTGCATCTTGCCAGACCGTGTTTCAACCATCCTACAACTTTATAAAAGAGAATAACGAGATAAGTCTTCTTTAAGTAGCCTCCACAATCCTTCATTTATTTTCTCACATCAAAGAGAGCAGTGAAGTCACACGTGTACCTAAATACAAATGATGATAATCTAAATAATCTGTTTTAGATAAATATCATAGAATATAAAAATAAATAAATATATAATTTAAAATTCAAATATATTAAAAATAATATAAGAAATACGCCATTAATCATGATGCAACACCTTCCCCTCTCCAGAGGTCGTCACGTCCTCGTGAGTTACCTCATCAATTCTCTCAAAACAGGGTTTGAGTCTTGAGACATGGACAATCAATGGGTCTTGGCCAGGATTATCTTTCGGCTCAATTAAGTAATTTACGTTAGACAGCTTCTTCAATATTCGATATGGGCCAAAATATTTTCTCAATAGTTTTTTACATTTTCCGATTTTCCTGACTGGTGTCCAAACTGCCACTAAATGTCCTGGTTCATAGATTCTCTCGTTGTGTTTTTTTTCATAGTTTCTCTTCATTCTTTCCTGAGTCTTCTCTGTGTTGTTAATGACTACCTGTCTCGTCCTTGCTATTTTATCTAAGTAATTTTCTATATATTCGTCATAATCGTTCATGTTACTGTCAATTGGGATATTATCGTCGTCTAAGAGGGACATGGGTTCCCTCCCAAATAACAGGAAAAATGGAGAGTAGCCTTTGGTTTCTTGAATCGTGGTATTGTACGCGTGGGTGACGAAAGGGAGGATTTCGTCCCAGTTCTTCTGGTCTGTATTTACATACATGCTTATCATGTTGATCAGAGTTCTATTTAGCCGTTCCGTTAGTCCGTTAGTCTGGGGATGGTAGCTCGTCGTGAAGCAGTGTTTAACTTTGCACATTTTCATAACCTCCTTCATCAAATTGCTAGTGAACTGTGAACCTCTGTCACTAATAAGAAACCTTGGGGCCCCGTGACGTAAAAAAATTGTTCGATTAAAAATGTAGAGACTTCTTTCACTGTTGCTTCTGAGACTGCCTTTGTTTAAGCGTACCTGGTATAATAATCAGTCAACACAATTATCCACTTCCTTCTTCTTTTCGTTGATGGCAAGGGACCAACAAAGTCAATCCCGATTCTTACAAATGGGTAGTTAGATGGGGGAATGGGTTGCAAAAGTCCAGAGGGCGACTGATTTGAACCTTTCCGACTTTGGCAAAGATGGCACGTCTTTACAAATTCTGAAACATCTTTCAGCATGGAAGGCCAATGATATTTATTCTTCAAACGGTATGTGGTTCTAGCGACGCCTAGATGGCCATTCAGCATATGGTTGTGGAGTTCACTCATGATTTCTTTCCTTCTCTTCTTCGGCACTACCAGCAACCATGCTCTGCCTTCAGGGTTTGGGTTCTTCTTATATAGACATCCATTTTCCTCTTTAAAATTCTGTGTAATTGCTCGTTTGCTTCCTTTAAGGCTTTTCTTAACATTTTCTATGAATTCATCCTCTTCATTTATTATCTGATTCAAAAATAGTCGTTCATAATCTTCTACCCAATCCGTTTCAGGTAGGGGTCCTCTAGATAAGCCATCAGCATCCATATGTTTTTTACCCGATTTGTGTATTATGTCAAAATCGTATTCCTGAATTTTCAGTGCCCACCTTGCAAGTCTACCTGTTGGATATTTAAGATTTTTCAGCCAGCACAATGCGTGATGGTCTGTAATTATCTTGAAGTGTCTTCCATATAGGTAGGGTCGTAGTTTTGATATCGCCCACACCACAGCCAAACATTCCTTTTCGGTGGTTGAGCAATTTTGCTCAGCTTTACTTAGAAATCGACTCAAATATGATATCACCTTCTCTTCCCCACAGATAATTTGGACCAGTGTTGCACCTAAGCCGATGTTAGAGGCGTCTGTGTGAATGTAGGTGGTTGCATTTGGATCAAAGTGACCTAAAATTGGCGGATTTATCAGAGCTTTTTTAAGGTTTTGAAATGCTTCCTCTTGTTTTTCTGTCCAGGTAAATTGCGCATTTTTCCTGATGAGTCCTGTCAATGGGTCAGCAATTAATGAGAAATCTTTAATGAATTTTCTATAATAGGAACACATTCCTAGGAACGATTGTACTTCTTTGACCTTCTTGGGCTGAGGAAAATCCCTAACGGCTTTGATATTATATTCGGCCGGTTTTATACCCTGTTGGTTGGTTATATGACCAAGGATCTCAAGTTCTTCAAAAGCAAATCTGCATTTCTTGTCGTTCAGTTTCAAATTAGATTTACTAAAACATTTTAAGACAGCTTCAAGTCTTTTAAGGTGGGTTGGAAAGTCTGAGCTGTATATAATAACGTCGTCCAGATAACAAAGGCAAATCTGCCATCTTAGATTTCCAAGTACATTGTCCATATTCCTCTCAAAAGTAGCAGGGGCGTTGCATAGTCCAAAGGGCATGAATTCATATAAACCGTGGGTCGTAGTGAAAGCTGTCTTCTCCTTGTCTTTCTCTTCAATTTCGACTTGCCAATATCCCGATCTAAGGTCTATTGCTGAGAAGTACTTCGATCCTTGGAGAGTATCCATTACGTCATCAATTCTTGGGATTGGATAAACATCCTTTACTGTTACCTCATTCAATTTTCTATAGTCTACACAAAATCTGAACTCACCATCTCTCTTCTTGACCAGTATTACAGGGAAAGACCAGGGACTTGAAGATGGTCTAATTATGCCTTCTTTGAGCATTTCATCAATTTGATCTTTTATAATGTCCCGTTCTTTGGGGCTCACCCTATATGGCTTGTGCTTTATCGGTTTTGCATCTTCTGTATCGATCCGGTGTTTTGCCAAATTGGTCCTGCCTAACCTCGGCGAAAACAAATCAGCATACTTAATAAAAATTTGTTTCAAATCCTCTTGTTCTTTAGGTGATAGATTTTTGTTTATCTGAAATTGGATTTCGTCATTATTAATTTGCTCTAACTTCTCTATGAACTTTACCTCTGCAGGAAGGCTTCCATGAGCCAATGTTTGGTCTTTCATGATTTTTAAAGGTCGAGGATAAGGGTTCGTTATCCAGATATGAGTTTTCCTATCCGTGACAGTAAGCAAACTTCTTGCCAATCGAAGGCCATTTGTTTGAATCATTCTGCTGTTCTCTTCGATGACATATTCGCCATCCTCTGCTTCTATTGAGGCCTTAATTAATCTAATAGACAGTTCAGGTATAACAGTATCTTCAAAGCTTTTTATTTTTTTCAGTTCATAATTGCTTATGTCATGATTATTCGTCAGATCGTATTTTATTATTTCTTTTTTGCAATCTATTTTCGCGTTCATTTTCTTAAGGAAATCTCTTCCAAAAATTAATGTCCGTAAATGCGTTTTCAAAATCACAAATTTGTGCGATAATGCTTTGTCATCAATTTTTATATTTAACAATATACTTCCTACTATGTCTAATTTTTTCCATCGGGTCCTGCACAAGTTTTTGCGAGTTTACTTATACCATGGCCTGTATCGAGGGCCGTTCTGAGGTCGACCACTGAGAGGTCAGCGCCTGTATCAACCAAAGCTTCAAAAGTTCCTATCTTGTCCACATGAATTTTTAATTTGTATTTAGGGTCCAACTTTTTGATTCCATTTATGGTCGACTTGCTTTGATTGACATATTCAGGCGCGACGCTTAGTTTAAATCTTCCAACACGGAATATCTATTCCGGGTAGGAATATTTGTCTGTGTGCTATGACATACATCAGCATAAAGCCAATGTCCTGATTTATCTGATATTTCATTCATTTGGCATTTCTCTTCAATCTTCTCTTGGGTAGCTGTTGGATCCTCTTCTAGGATTCTTATAAACTTGACCCTACAATAACGGGCCACGTGCCCTGGCTTGTTACACTTGAAGCAGATTGGTCTTCCATCTTCCGTCCTATTTTTGCTCACTTCTTGACTTTTATTGTAGGTGTTTCTCTGGAGGTTTGGTTTAGGCACAAAGTTTGGATTATAAGGACGTCTCGGGGTAAAGGGCTGGGTCAAGTTGTTTCGATACTGCCTCGGAGTAGGAGGGAAGTCGTTCTTGTAATTATTGGAAACAGGGGCTTGGGGCCTGGAAGGGGTCTGGTAGTTTCGTGTGGCAGTCGGCGGCACGTACCTCGATTGTTGTTGGGGTCTAGAATCTCGTGGGCCGTTATATAGGTTTCTGGATTTCTCCACACGTTCCCGATACTTCTTTTCAAATGAATCCATTTTCTTGCACACGACAAGAAGTTCATCGGTCGTTTTAGGAGGGTTCAGGTAGAGCGCGAATGAGTACTGTTTTTTCAGTCCTCCAATAACATGATCGATTTTTGTTTCTTCTTCCATTGCGGGGGTCAACCTTGTTGCACAACACTAGGATGTCTTCCGCGAACCTGATTGCTGGTTCATTCCAGTGTTGCATTCTGTTGAGCTTCATTCTCAGTTCTTCTTTATTGGCGTCCAGAGAAAAATCCTGAATGAGGCGGATTTTAATATTTTCCCAGCTCGTGAAACTCGCTTTGTGTAAATTCAACCAGGTTTTAGCGCTTCCCGTCATGTTCATGGCGGCATAACGGGCAATTATGTAGTCTGCCCAATGATAGAGGAAACCAATCTCTTCGAGGGATTCTATCCATGGGCGAGGGTCTTCTGTTCCATCATACTTGGGGATGTCGATGTTGGGATTCAGGACAACTGGGTCGGAACTAGCATCTCCACCAATTGTTGCACCAAGTTGCGGCTTGGCAGACTCTTCAGCCTTGATTCTCTCCTGTGCTGGGTCTTGCATCTTACCAGACCGTGTTTCAACCATCCTACAACTTTATAAAAGGGAATAACGAGATAAGTCTTCTTTAAGTAGCCTCCACAATCCTTTATTTATTTTCTCACATCAAAGAGAGCAGTAAAGTCACACGTGTACCTAAATACAAATGATGATAATCTAAATAATCTGTTTTAGATAAATATCATAGAATATAAAAATAAATAAATATATAATTTAAATTTCAAATATATTATAAATAATATAAGAAATACGCCATTAATCATGATGTACACATGAATACCGAAAATGTGGTATATAGATTGCTAAGTATAGTTCAAAATCTATGGAGAATATTGCTTGAAATATTATACTTAAAAACTCTGGTAGTTTATTTTCTATATGGATATGTGTGTGATGATACTGAAATTAGATAACTGAAATATGATTGAGAGAGAGTAGAGAAATAAACCTTATATTGACTTTTGAAAGCCTTTTGCTTGTAAAAATTATAAACAAAACAATTTGATGATGATAAATATAAAATTAAAATTTTAATTAAAGAATCTACAATTTGAAAATTGAATAAATAAAAAGATAAATACACCTATTAATATAATATAAAGAATAAAAATAGGTGTGATACATGAAATAAAAAATAACGAAAATGTTGGTATAAAAATCGCTATGTATATAGTTCAGTATCTTTGAAGAAGATATATGGATTATATATATATGTGTAATATTGTTGCAAATGTCGATGTATGGATAAACTGGCAGTCGTGTACGTGAGGCGAGTGTTGATGTTCTTCCCACACGCGGACAACAAGAAGCAGAGGCAGGGCTAGATGTTAACACCGAGAATGATCGGGAACAGCCCACGGGACAGAGGTAGAGGCCATGACACAAACTTGGATGCTTATCCCCGAGACATGGAGGGAGAGACTGTGTGTAAAAAAACAGCAGCCGTCTGTCGATGGCCACACCTCTAGAACATCTGCTGACCCCCTGCCAAAAACTGTCCTGTTTACAGGGGGGTCGTCTATAAGAATGTCCCTCGGGACCCCACATGATTAAACTGACCAAACCCCTGGGAGGGTTCCCCACTGATGAGCCACGCTTTCCAATTAATCTCTCCTCAGTAGAAATTGTTTAATTTCAAAAATAATCATAAGTGTCTAAAATAGTTTCGAATTTTGGAAACAGATGGCGCGCTAATGTATCATAATTTCTAAATTATTTAGTTTTATATTGATATAATGGTTATTTGTTTGGAACCATAGAAAATATCGAATTATTTGAAAATATTCATTATAGAAGTTCTAATATTAATAAGGTATTAAAATAATATATATATATATATATATTAATCATAAATAACAAAGAGGTTCTTTAAATTAAAATATTCATTTGCTTTGTACTTTAACAAGATAATTATTTAAGAAAAGTTCCAAAAATTAATATACTTGCTCTTTCTTTTATAATTTCAATATTAATGAACTCATTATGAAATAAAAGATAATTCTTAAAATTACAAAATTTCACAATGTACTTCTATAACAATCTTCTAACATAAATCTTTTCTTTGACATAAAAATAACAAAATAAGATTGAATCGATTTGGAAGGATTTTACGAAGATATTTCTGAAGATAATTGTTCGAAGATAAATATTTGCTCCCAGGAATATTCTGTGTACACAATTCGGCAGGGGGTGTTTTTAAAACATTAATTTCAATAACACCTCCGCTTACTATTGTGTGAAACCTGGGGCTATTGTATTAACGAGTAATAAAAATCTCTATTAGTTTGTTTACCTAGTTTTTTGATAACAAATTTAATACTTATATATTTTAGTTGAATAAAACTTAAGATTTTTAATACAGATTTATATATAAATTTTATGGTATCAGTGATTAAATGTGAATAAATTCACTAATAAATATATTATAATGATGAATCATAAATATACTTTCAGGAGATCAGTTTATTGATATATATTTGGCATTAAGGTTATTTAAAATCAAAATAGGTCCTAAATGGCGGGAAAAAAATATATATATACTTTATATTAAAAGATATAAGTCAAATGCTAAGAAAATAAAGCGGTTCAAATCATTTTCATAAAGGTTGCCCTATATTATCTCAGGTTGGAAATCTATAATAAGAATATTAGCGAAAAGGATTAAAAATTGAATGAAGAAAAGAGACATTATATGCAAATATGGAGTTAAAAGCATATATGAGATGCCAGATGAGATATAAAATTCGAAAAATTAGGAATCTGTTTTTTTTTTATTTCATATAATGTAATTAGAATTGCATAAATCTATACCAATGGAAATAGCAAAAACAAAAAATAAAAAGGTGTATTGATGAAATGGTTAATAGAGGAATCTTTAATCAAAATTTACATTTAAAGCGCTTGAACAGGCAATGTGTATATGTTTATAGAATACATACATTGAAGCAGGAGAGACAAGTATTATAGAATTAAGAAAAGAACACCAACATGTGTGTGTCCATCTAGTATATATATATATTATATAAAGAAATGTGATTTGATTTTCTGCTTGTGTATTTATGATAATCTTGGGGATTATGCTATGGAGTTATTTGTTGGTTCTTTTTAGTACAAAATGGTATAGGTGATGCAGTCGTGGCAATAATAATAATAGTCTTGATCAGAGGTTGTTTTAATTGAGATAAGTATAATATATAAAATACATAATTTGGTAAAAGTACTGCCTGGCTTAAGGCGTAAGAATAAAAATGAAAAGCTTATTTACATAATGTACAAAGGTTTGAGCCGGCTATTGGGATAAAACAATAACAAGTTTTTATAGGGGAAGAGTGACCTCTGGCGGTCGATTTAGCAGAGTATTTGATTCTATGAAATTATAATTTAAAATAAAATAATATTTTTATATAACATATATATGTGGTGACCGTTGTTATAGAGCGACTAAAGAATGAATATTGACGTAAATATAAATTTGGATTCGCTATTTTGATTAAAGATTATGTGCTGCCAAAAAAAAAAAAGAAACTCTGAATGAACTTTTTAATTTTAAAACTAGTTGAGACCAAAGTATACAATATACATGGGTGAAAATCTAGAATTTGTAAAATTTTGTGTGTGAAGACATAAAATAAATGATAAAAGAACACTCTGTACAGACAACAGTTTATAGTAAGCTTATAGACAAAAGTATGTATCGCAATCAAATTACAATAGTCACGTTACATTACAAAATAAACGCATAGGAAGACAGAGCTATATAGCTTATATATGTATAGATAAATATATTATAAAGAGGAGAAGAGGTTTAAAAGGGATAACGCAGGCCGTTAGGGACTTTAAGTTGTACTATCAGTAGATGCTTTTCACCTATATAATTTATAAATCCAATTCCACTACAAAATCCACTTTTACTTTTTCATATATTTGATTCATTTTAAAGTATTATTACATAAAAATATTTATAGCACATACATATTTGATAATACAATAAAAATTATTCAAACGTATCTAATAAAGAAATGTAAATAAATAACTATTTAAATATATTCTAATTATTCAAAATTAGCTATCCTGTTAGCTTAAACAAACATTAAAATCATATCAATATATATAGTTTAATATTAATATAGTTTAGTATAGTTTTAACTACCCTTTATTTAATCCTTCATTATCATGACTCATTAGCACTCCATCTGTTTTGAAAATTAATTTTATTCCATCATAAATATTGCAGTAAAGGCAGTAGAAATTTTTTAATTTTTAAAAAAGAATGATACGCGTCTATAATAGTTTCGAATTTTCACTACTACTTTAATATATATTATCCTCTATTTGAAATCAATATTTTCCTATAACAATTGTTTAGAAGAATCGTAAAATTGTTTAAAAAGTTTAAAACACATGTGAGAATGGTAAGTAGACTAGATAGTAATGGAATAAAATGACACGAAATAAACAAGATGGGAAATAAAAGGAAACAAAATGCTTTGTGAAGATGACTTTCATAAGGTCGTTATTGAGGCTAGATTTATCTAAATGGCACTACACTAACTAGAAGAGCTATTGAGTCAGATTTGATGGTCTCAATTCACAACTCTTCCAACAAACTTGGCGGAAATAACAATCCCTATGGCAATACCCTCATCGGATATTCCCATTATTGGAGATATTTATCTATATACAATTGAAATATTTATTTTTTCACACTTTCTTTCTTTAGAAATTTATTGAGTCTATTATCTATTTATTGTATTGGAATTTTGAAATGTTTTTAAACTTTATCAGTTCAATAGTTCATCAAATTACAAATTTATCGAACTTGGTTTTGATATATACAGCATTTAATTTGTCTAATAGTTTAATAAATATCATGAAATTGTTCATTTGAAAAAATATTCGAGCTAATTATCCATATTGAAAATATTAAAATTAGTCTTTTTAAACATTAAACACCATTTTTTTTATTTATAGTGAATTGAAACGCCATCTATAATCAAGATTTGTAATTATTTAGTGCTGTATATATTTCGTATTGATAATTATCGCTTTTTTTTTACCGTTTCCCTCTCTCTTATTTTATATTTTACCTTATATAACCTTAAATGAACGTTTTAATAAAGATTATAAATATCTCTCTTCTCTCTGAGGAGGAAAAATATTTGGAAGCCTGATTTATTGATGGCAAACCTTTGCCAAAGGTTTTCACCTTAATATATCAGCACCTTCTATTATTATACTCTTCTGTTTAGTATATAGTGCACCTATTCATTCATATACATATTTTCAAAAAATATTTAAACGATTAACTAGATATCTAACTGACGTATATTGAGCGAAAATATCATATTTAATATTTTAAGAGTAGCACACTCTGAATTTCAAATTTGATTTTGCAAATATATAATATTATGATGCATTATAGCGCACCATCAGTTATCAAAATTCGAAACTATTATAGACGCGTATGATTCTTTTTTAAAATAAACAATTTCTACTTTTATAAAGCTATACAACCAGTTTAACCGCATAAGGTTCTTTTTATTTATGAAAAATCATTTTTAATTTCAAAGAGAAATAATTTAATATTTCTAACTTTTGGATGACGTATGAAAAGGTTGAATATATGAAGAGTGATGGTCTAAATATGAATGGATGACGTATGGAGGGTGAAAAATATGAAGAGTAATGGCGAACGGAAAAATAAAAGTGTCCAGGAGCGGGAATCGAACCCACAACCTTCTGCTAACCGGGCAGGTGCCATGTCCACTAGGCTATCCTGGACGTATTTCTCCGTTCGTAACTAATATTTAAACTGACTAATAATACTTATAAATGACTGCGGCGTATAATTATAAAGCTATACAACCAGTTTAACCGCATAAGTTTATTTTTATTTATGAAAAATCATTTTTAATTTCAAAGAGAAATAATTTAATATTTATAACTTTTGGATGACGTATGAAAAGGTTGAATATATGAAGAGTGATGGTCTATATATGAATCCATACGTCATCCATTCATATATAGACCATCACTCTTCATATATTCAACCTTTTCATACGTCTTCCAAAAGTTAGAAATATTAAATTATTTCTCTTTGAAATTAAAAATGATTTTTCATGAATAAAAAGAAACTTATGCGGTTAAACTGGTTGTATAGTTTTATAATTATACGCCGCAGTCATTTATAAGTATTATAATTTCTACTTTCCTTACTGCAATAAAAAAATCAAGGGCTAATATACAAGGTATGATCATAATATTGGGGGAATTGGATCATAAAAGATTCATTAGATAAATAATTACGAAAAATGGGTAATATTCCTCAAAATACTGTCCGAGGGAATCTAAACAGTGTTTAATTCTTTTTTTTTCCCAGTTGCGGACGCCCACAGAAAATTTGTCAGAAGTAATGCCCCTTAAAACGCTCAGCGATTTTTCCTTTATGGTAAAACGGTGTCAAATCTGTCCTTTTAGAACTGTCTTCATTTTAAGAAAGAGAAAGTGGTCATTTGGTACTAAATCGGACAAGTACGTGGGATCAGGCATTGTCAACATGCTGTTTTCAGTCAAAAAAGCACTTACGGAAAGAGCTCTGTGTGCTGGGGCGTTATCGTGATGAAGCATTTTTTGGAACAAATTTCGAAAACTTTCTTTCAATTACAATATTCTTGGTCAATATTTTTAAGACGTTCTATATGAAACCCCTGTTACTTCTACTAGTTCTGTGATCGTTGTCCTAGTGACTAACAGATTTAAACGGGCAAACCACTTAAACGTTTTTGATTGTGATAAGGCTGCCTCCCCGAATGCCAATTTCAACATTTGAAACGTTTCTGACGCCGGTTTTCCTAATTTTTGACAAAACCTTATGCATACCCTTTGTTCACTTTTAAGATCCATTGTAAAAAAACGCCGCTCCTTTGTTTCATTTCTTTAAAAAATGATCATAAAATTCTTATTATCAAGATATATCAAAAATATATCTCGGTGGTCTCGTGATTATGACGATAATATTTATTTTTCGAAAACACTTTCAGAATATATTTTTTTTGACTAATTTCCCGAACCTTTTGATCATACCTTGTATATAAATATTATATATAATGTAGTCAAACTTATAATATTCCAAGAACATATCAGTAATTTTGTTATATATATTTCGTATACTTTTTATTTCTTTATTGCCTATCGGTAATTTTATGAGGTTGATTTGTTATGCCTTGAATAAATGTATGTGTCGAATACTGATATTTTATTTTCCTAATTGTCTATGTGACATTTTGGTAAGGATGCTTGTTAGATCGACTAGCAAACTTAATCGTCATGGGTGCTTTAGATTATAAATATCCGCCACTGACTCCACAATTTTACCTTCGTATTAACCCAAACCTGCACTCGAAACATTTGATGCCATATATCAATACGACGATAAACCCGCTCCTAATGCTTTAAGAAAAGGATACAAATATTCTAAAGACAAATTTGAAGAATTTGATGGAATTCTTGATAGGTATTCGTCATATCCATATCAATAACAATTAACAAACTTTTCTCATAGCCCCTCGCATATTCTAAAAGTTAATATTTTTGCATTAAATAAATTCCTATGATATTTTGAAGTTTTATTTTCTAAATTTCAAAGTAGCAATATCAAATAAGATTTTCTCCGAAAATATTACAATATTACAAATAATAAACAAAATGTAAATTATATACATTTAATTTTTCAATCTATACGATATATTCATAATATCTTAATATTTTCTCTGTAATTTTCGTCTTGGTATTTCAAAAAGGTAGAAAACGATAACTCTACTAATGTATGATCAAATTTAACCACCCTCAATAGGTGTTAATACTAGAATCTATATATGGAGAATTAATGACTTGTTGATCATTTTGAACACCTGATTATTTTGTCTATTGGAAATTCCATAAATGTTTCTGATTTGTGATGGCACATTTCAAATGAAGTAGATTATTTGCATTATGATAGTTCATATTAGAAATCATATTCAAAATGTGTTTTGAGAAATGGTAATATGAGTTTATTCGAGTTAAAAAAATAAACATTATATATTTATATGTAATTCTGCTGTCCTCAAAGCTTATGCCCATAGTTATTCTAAAATACCCATTCGAAGAGTCTAGCATCAGAATCACTATAAAAGGAAGTCGAAAAAATGCAATATAACAGCGGTATGGTAGATTAAACTGGTGAAAGCGCTGCGAGGGTCACCACTGATGAACCGAGCCCTCCCATTATTTTTTTCATTTCAGTAAGAGAAGTAGAAATTGTGTATCTTTAAAAAGAATCATACACGTCTATATTAATTTGCAATTTTGAGAGAATTTAATCATTTAAAAATATTTAACACATCGTATTTAGTATATCCTTCAAAAAACAACAACAAAAGATTCACTATATGATATTATAATTTGAAAAAAATATATAGGATATAATTTTGAATATTAAGAAAGCACCCAAATGAATACATATATTAAAAAGAAGAAACTGAAGAATGCCTATAAAAAGCATACTTGGAATAGATAACAATATTTGATAGGAGTAAAATAGTAACCGGTCCGACATATCAATTAAGTTAGGGGTTTATTGAAAGATTCACTATATGGTATTATAATTACAGAATATATATAGAAAATACTCCATAATATTGAGAAAGCAACAAATTGAATACATATATTAAAAGAGCAGAATCATTTGTCTCTGAAAAATCATACTTGGAATAGAAAATAAAATTAAATAGGGGTAAAATAGCAACCAGTCCGACATATCAATTAGGTTAGAATTTTTTGAAAGATTCCCTATATGGTATTATAATTACAGAATATTTATATTGAATATAATTTGAAATAAAGGTCAAAGACTCTTCCAGTAAGATATGTCAAGTAAGAAGTTTCAGAAGATGAGTTTCTTTTAATTGTAAAACATTACAAGCTTTCGGGCAATGCCCTTCTACAGGTAAAATAAAAATAAAAACAAAAATTAAAGGTAAATTAAGGCAACTAAGTAACTGAGAATTAAACAATGTAAATATATATCAGCTAGCCATAGTAAACAAAAACAAAAATAAAGTCGGTTTTATGGGCGAAGATTTTACGTGACAACGGTGGAATATTTATTGATATGAATATAATTAAATTGCACAATAGGAACAAGGAATTGAATGAAAATAAGAATTGCACAAATTTTAACTATAGAAATATATTTTGTTTACTAATAAAGTTTTCTTATATTTGCCACTTTTTCTTAATATTTGTAATTTTAAATAATCAATTCAAAAATCAAAACATTTATTCAGATCGAAGGTTCAAATTTTTGCTAAATAAATTTGAAACTATTTAAAATTTGTAAAATAATAATTAATTAATTAATTAATTTTAAACTAATAATTTACTTAACACTATCAACATTTATCAATAGTATGACATAACCTATAAACTCAGTTTCTCAACTTTTGTGTCAATCTAACAATTAATCAATCAATCATAGTTTACGATAATGAAATATCAGTGTACAATTATTTACCTTTATTGTTGTAGTTGTTGTAAATGACGAATCTAAGCACTCCACATTTTCACTACAGACACAGCTGACGATACTTTAACCACACGTGTGAACTTGTATTATGACGCTTTCTTGTTTTTCCAACGCCAAGAACGTTCGAGAAAGACAAAGACAGAGACAAGCATGCGCCGATTCAATGCGCCTAATTCTCTAGCGCTGCGCGCGCAGCTGCGCGCGCAGCACTCTCGTTCGATGACTCATCGTAACGTTACCGGGCGTTACACTTTTTCATAAGTGACTCCCAGCCGCAACCTAATTTAAGACGTTGTCACGTCAATAAGATATATATACAAACTCGCGTGAGACTACTCGCGCGTCTGGATTTGAATGAATTAAAATTGTGTTAATATTTGAAAAATTAGAGAGTTAGAAAAATTATTACAATGATATTACATAACTAAATATATCTAAGTAACTATTACGGGTGAATTTATGTGGTTAAAGATTATGCTATGGACTGACATCTATGAATTGGTATTTAATGTTAGTGAGAGAAAAACCGATTTTTTACCGGTGTGACTGAGGTGGTGGAAGGGGGTTATTAATATACCAGAGGTAGAATCTGAAAAATTCAATTGGAGATGTAGGTTGTGTAGATTGCGGGAATGTATATTTTTTCTATTTATGCTGTGTAGCTTGGAGGAAACAATGGATTCCAGAACCAATCTTTGGTGTAGGTTGGAGATTTTTTGTAGTGAATGGTTGGATTAGCAGTGTCAAAGGAATGGCCAGAAGATACAATGTGTTGAAAAATGAGGGAACGGGGATCTCGGTTGGTGATGTTGCGTGTGTGCTCGGACATTCTAATGGCGATGGTCCTACCGGTCTCACCCACATAGGTGGCAGGGCACTGTTGGCATGAGACCGAGTAGACCGCTCCAGTAGATGTTAGAGGGTCAGTGGGGGAGTCGGTTTTTGTGATGGGATGCCTAAGGAGTGAGTGGAGATTAGGTGTGTTAGTAAAAAAGGTACGGATGCCAAAGGGTTTGAGAAAACGGGAGAGGTTAACTGAAAGGGAAGAGAATGGAATCGCACATGTGGATTTGTAGGCTGCAGGGGGGTTAAGAGTAACAGGCGAGTAGGTGTGTTTTACTATAAAGGACAGAGGGAAAGCTGAAGCTGTAAGATGGGAGATGATGCGGTTCTTTTCAATAGTTTTGAAGATGGGGAGTGAGCAGTGGGTTAATAGGCGGCGGGTGAGGGCTTTAATTATGTTGATTTTGTGGGAAGTTGGACAGTGTGACCTATAATGGGTGTATCTGGGGGGGTGGCTTTTCTTGTAGTAGACTGTGGTATGGTAGGTATTTGGTGTGCGTATGACTAGGGCGTCTTGGAAAGGAATGACATGCTCGCGTTCTCTCTCAAGAGTGAATGTGATGTTGGGATTGTAAGTGTGGAGGTCGGAGAGAATGGTATCCTCGCTGTCGGTTTTGCATATGCAGAAAATATCGTCAACGTATCGTCGCCAGAAGAATATGTTTGAGGGGTGCCGGTTACAAATCCACTGGTCTATGGTAGACATCGTTATTTCAGATAAAATGGATGAGAGGGGGCTGCCCATTGGGGTTCCCCTGATCTGTTTAAAGTGGGTATGGGATTAGGTGAAGGTCTTCATGCACAGGCATATTTTAGTGAGTGAGATGATGCTAATAGCTATGGTGGCATCTGTGTGGATGGATGAAAGAAATTGGTGGAGGTTATCTATCATGAGGCTGTGTGGAAGGCTGAGGAATAGGGAAGATACGTCGAACGAACAAATGGATGAGTTTGGAGGGGGGAGCAGGTTTGTTATATCTTGTATGAAACTGGTGGAATTGGGTATCGTGAAGGCTCTCCTGTTATTATTCCAAAGGGGGGTTAGAAGGTTCGTAAGATACTTGGCCAGGGGGTAGGCAGGGGATAGATGGTATGCGATGACTGGACGGAGGGGGACGGATGGTTTGTGGATCTTGGGGAGGCCGTATATATAGGCATTGGTTCCCAAGTTGGAGGTGAAATCTTTGTGATCTTCTGTTGTGATGGTGTCCGAGCGTTTCATGCGTTTGAGGGAAACCCTAAAATTCTTGGTTGTTACTTTACTTTCTTCAGCGGAAATTTGGGTGAATGTGGTTGTATCATTCAGTATGTCTATCATTTTTGCATGGTATGCGGTTTGGTTGAGAATAACTGTATCAGATCCATTGTCTGATCGGGTGATGACAATGGATCGTTGGGATTTCAGTTTGTATATGGTCTTGTTTTCTGAACTTGACGTGGGGAGTGGAGGTAGCGGTCGTTGGAGGGTGCGGGTTTCTTGATTCCTGATGGTCCATTGGTCTTGGTGGGAGAGAGGGTTCTGATAGAGGCCACTATTCCACTAATGAGTCGGGGTGTGTCTGCTTTGGTTGGGATTCTGTATTTTAGCCCTTTGGATAATAGTCTGTTTTCAGCCGGTGTTAAGGTTATGTTGGAGGGACATGTTGATGACGTTGGGGACCTCATGGTCGGTGTTCCTACGTTGGAGAGGGAAATAATATTTTCGGGACCAAAACTCCAGTTTTTGGTCATGTTTGCGGTTTGTATTCTGTTCCAGAGTCTTAACGTCTGTTGTGGTTTTCTCTATGAAGGAGGTGAGAACTGCGATATCCATGTTCTGTGAGATCAGGAAGATGAGTCCCTTGATGGATTTGCTGAGGAATCTGATGTTGGAATAGCAGCCTTTGGTTCTGGTGCGTAGAAATTGTCTTTGGGTGCGTTTGATGAGTTCCGCTGAGAAAGGGTTGCGTACTGGGTCTTTCAATCTGAGTGACGGGGGAATGAACCCTAGTTGTTCACATAGTTGGTTAAAACGTAGATGGCAGCGCCATTTGGCCAGCTGAAGTGATTTTTTATGGAGGAGGAATTTGTATATTTCAATTAAATCAGTGCCGAGATTCATGGTGAAAAATTTGATAAAACGTTTTATTATTCCTCAGCCTTCCACACAGCCTCATGATAGATAACCTCCACCAATTTTTTTCATCCATCCACACAGATGCCACCATAGCTAGTAACATCATCTCACTCACCAAAATCTACCTGTGCATGAACACCTTCACCTATTCCCATACCCACTTTAAACAGATCAGGGGAACCCCAATGGGCAGCCCCCTCTCATCCATTTTATCTGAAATAACGATGTCTACCATAGACCAGTGGATTTGTAACCGGCACCCCTCAAACATCTTCTTCTGGCGACGATACGTTGACGATATTTTCTGCATATGCAAAACCGACAGCGAGGATACCATTCTCTCCGACCTCCACACTTACAATCCCAACATCACATTCACTCTTGAGAGAGAACGCGAGCATGTCATTCCTTTCCAAGACGCCCTAGTCATACGCACACCAAATACCTACCATATCACAGTCTACTAAAAGAAAAACCACCCCCCCAGATACACCCATTATAGGTCACACTGTCCAACTTCCCACAAAATCAACATAGTTAAAGACCTCACCCGCCGCCTATTAACCCACTGCTCACTCCCCATCTTCAAAACTATTGAAAAGAACCGAATCATCTCCCATCTTACAGCTTCAGCTTTCCCTCTGTCCTTTATCGAAAAACACACCTACTCGCCTGTTCCTCTTAACCCCCCTGCAGCCTACAAATCCACATGTGCGATCCTATTCTCTTCCCTTTCAGTTAACCTCTCCCGTTTCCTCAAACCCTTTGGCATCCGTACCTTTTTTACTAACACACCTAACCTCCACTCACTCCTTAGACATCCCATCACAATAACCGACTCCCCCACTGACCCTCTAACATATACTGGAGCGGTCTACTCGGTCTCATGCCAACAGTGCCCTGCCACCTATGTGGGTGAGACCGGTAGGACCATCGCCATTAGAATGTCCGAGCACACACGCAACATCACCAACCGAGATCCCCGTTCCCTCATTTTTCAACACATTGCATCTTCTGGCCATTCCTTTGACTCTGCTAACCCAACCATTCACTACAAAAATATCTCCAACCTACACCAAAGATTGGTTCTGGAATCCATTGTTTCCTCCAAGCTACACAGCATAAATAGAAAAAATAGACATTCCCGCAATCTACACAACCTACATCTCCAATTGAATTTTTCAGATTCTACCTCTGGTATATTAATAACCCCCTTCCACCACCTCAGTCACACCGGTCAAAAATCGGTTTTTCTCTCACTAAACATTAAATACCAATTCATAGATGGCAGTCCATAGCATAATCTTTAACCACATAAATTCACCCGTAATAGTTACTTAGATATATTTTGTTATGTAATATCATTGTAATAATTTTTCTAACTCTCTAATTTTTCAAATATTAACACAATTTTAATTCATTCAAATCCAGACGCGCGGGTAGTCTCACGCGAGTTTGTATATATATCTTATTTTTGTTTTTGTTTACTATGGCTAGCTGATATATATTTACATTCTTTAATTCTCAGTTACTTAGTTGCCTTAATTTACCTTTAATTTTTGTTTTTATTTTTATTTTACCTCTAGAAGGGCATTGCCCGAAAGCTTGTAATGTTTTACAATTAAAAGAAACTCATCTTCTGAAACTTCTTACTCGACATAATTTGAAATATTAAGAAAGCACACAAATGAATACATATATTATAAGAGCAGAATCATTTGTCTCTGAAAAAATCATACTTGGAATAGAAAATAAAATTAAATAGGGGTAAAATAGCAACCGGTCCGACATATCAATTGAGTTAGGGGTTTATTCAAAGATTCACTATATGGTATTATAAGTTAAATATATATAGAATATAATTCGAAATATTTTTTTAAGAAACCACACAAATGAATACATATATATAAAAGAAGAATAATTTGCCTCTAAAAAAAGCATACTTCTAATAGAAAATAAAATTTAATAGGGGTAAAATGGCAACCGGTCCAGCATGTCAATTAAGTTAGGTTTATTAAAAAGTTAAAGGAGTTTAAAGAGAGATGATATTACTTGAAGGAAGCGCTCAATATATTGATTAATTTTCTCAATTATTATCCAACCACCTCAGGGTCATTTTTACAGGTTGTTCATTCCAGATTTGTTTGCTTCCTCTAGATTAACTTCCCATCGCAAACTTACCTTGAAATTTGTTAAATAATTAGATCAAGTTGTTAACGCTCACTTAATTAAATCCACTTTTAGGTATTTTATTTTAAAAAATTTAATCTTTTATAATTGGGAGGAATAAAATCTAAACATTTATATATATATATAAACCTTGTTTATTTATTACTATTTCACAAAAAAACAAAGATATTAAATATATTTTTGAAAATAGTGAATAAAAATAAGAATAGTTTTGAAAATAGGACGATCCATAAATAAATCTATAATTAAAAAGGCATATATTGAATTAAAAGTTTATTTTACCAATATTTCAGTTGGCTGAACGCCAAGCTTTATCAACGTATTATAACATATTAATGTATGTCAACAACAAACTCAGCGCCACATAATGTCAATAGAATTAAGTTTAAAAAATATTTTTGCTTATATATATTTTTCTCCCCATTGAATATAAGAAAAAGTAACCTTGTAATTATTTAATTGTTTATATAATATAGTATCTGAATTCAGTGTTGTTTCTTGACGCAAGCATCCCTTGTGGGGTTATCGCGTCTGATTTGAAACACTTTCACAATACCTATTTAATATTATCCAATGAGCTGAAATATAAACCTAATAATAGATTTACATGTCTGTTGAAGATTTTGAAAAGCTCTATTTTCTTAAATATTATATTAATCTTATTATTAACTGACTCCTATATACATTTATCATTGAATATCATTCCATTCAATTCGGAATAAAGTCCTAATAAGATATTAAACAATATATTATAAAATATTATGATATATTTGAGATACTTTTCTAAAAGTATATATTCAATTTGACAAAAAAATAAAACGTTTTATTTTCAGGAAGATAAACTTGCAATCTCTTTTAGTAGAAAATGTAAATTGATTTTCTCAAAGAGCAATATTCTTTTGAACCTGGTCCAATTCCATTAATTTTTATACGCACTTTATTCTCTATATTTTTATCCATCATAGAATAATTTTATTAGGTATAATAAAATAATACAGATATTTATATTATATATTCTGACATAACATTTCTTATTTATAGAACTTATATTTTCATAGTTAATAGAATATTTTCTCTCATATCGTTGGAAGAATATTGTATTATAAAAACATTAAAATAATATTATCTTTATCAAATATACATTTTTAATATTACATTAGATAATAATTCTCTATTAGATTAGCCTTATTTGGAATCTGGTTTCATAGCTCTCTATATATTTTGAGCTAAATTATCTTTACTTAATTAAGGGGCTTATCTGTTCATACTTTAATCATGTTTAACGAAGAAATATTCGATTACTTAAAGAAATGTTAATAAATAGTGAAATTCTTCTATAAATTATATTTTCTTAACGTTTAGGGAGATATAAAAATTGAAGTGTCACCCTATTTATTTTATTAGACTTTTATTTACACAATATTTCTAAGCAAGAAAATAATTTGATCGATGAAATTTCGAAGAAAGAGGATAGTGAAAATGAATTTAATTCAGGCTAAAATTGATATCTGATTGAACATTTCATATTCCTTTGGTTATTTCCTATCTGAAATTAGACATGTCATCACGCGTTCTTTTTAATGTTATAAATATGTTTGTAAACCATTTAATAAAAGATGAAACAGTATATCCTTACGTATTATTCCGAAGTTCTATAGTATCTTAATGTACCTTATGTACCTTTTCAGTTTCTAAATCTTGAGGATATCCTTTGCACAATTTTCTTTGCATTAATAACTGTATACGTTTGTTTGAAGCATTAAATTTTATATAGTGGGAAAATATAACCATCAAACATTTATCAGATGACCTTAAAATATTTCGATTATTATCAATAGTTAAAGACTGGATCAAAAATCATCTTAATGTGCTATTTTCGATTCAAAAAGTTAAGGGAATTGCAATTTTTTTTTAAATGTCTGCATACGCTTGTTCGAAGCCTTAAATGTGAAATTTCGGCAAAATAAAATCATACAACATTTAGCAAATAAGGTTAAATTCTGTCAAAAATCAATTATGGAATAGACCAAAAATCTTAATATACCATTTGTAATGCTATCTGCCCACGTTTGTTCGAATATATATCTTAAAATTTTAAATATTAGCAAATATAATCATTTAAAATTTAGAAAATACGGTTAAATTATGTCAATTATCATCAATTGGTTATAGAATGGACCAATTTACTCAAGGTTACATCTTACCAAGAGATATAGCTTTGAAATAACTAATTTAATTGAAATACATTGATTTCAAAACTATTTTAAACAATGTTTTTCAAAAAGATACCAGATTATTATAATATATTGAAGAAATTGCATCATCACGACTATATCTATGAAGAAGAATAATTGCAAAATAATAAATATATATTCTATAAATATTATTTGTTCACACACAAATCATATCCATTACAAAAATATAAACACAAGCATATCCTTCTCACATTCAGCTAGTTTATTATAAATACATTATGATGTATATGTTTTTAAATATAAATGCGAGTATATAGATGATAAATAAGTATAACCTTGCATCAATATATATCAAGATAACAACATATTTGAATTTTAAATATAATAGCATTATTGAATTGCTGACTATAAGCCGTGAAGTATATCACATAAATATTTCATGACTTCCTTCTAAAGCGTAAACAATATCTACAATAGCTATGAATATTTGTTAATATTTTATGTGTTATTCCATTATTCTGTCAGAGATAGTTACTTATTCACATAAAATATATTTTTACATTATAAATATCTCGCTTTACAAATAGTTACACTAATAATTGATATATTTTAAAGCCGGTTTAAAATATATTGTATAAGTTGAAGTAATTATTTATAAAGTAGGTTTATTGTGTGTGAATATATTTGTATATATAAAATATGCTTCGCAGTTTATTCCTTATATTGTGATGGCTCTATTTATAAAATCTTCAATTTACAATTCTATATATAAAAACATAAAACAATTAGGTTAATTTATATATTTAAATTTTATATTATGAATAATATAATTTTCTAGTGTCATTTTCAGAATTATTTGCTAATTTTAAGATATATACATATATTAAAGTAATGTTAATTATTTGTTGCTTTGAATAACTATTAAAATTATTGAGATTAATAAACAGAAATAATTTCAAAATTTTATTGGTTGTAGTTTGAGTTAAAGGCGAGTCTTAATCTCTATTTTAAAAATCCATTAAACCAATACATATTAAAAAACGAAAGAAAAAATAAAAGATAAAAAGATCAGGTGTTGAAATCAATATTAAAAATGGCATATCCTGACCAGGAGCAAATGTGCTTTACAGAAGGCAGAGCGCCATCTGGTGGAACAGAAATCAACTAAACATTGATTTATAATATCAGGGAACAGGCTAAATCAATGTTTAGTTGATTTCTGTTCCACCAGATGGCGCTCTGCCTTCTGTAAAGCACATGTGCTCCTGGTCAGGATATGCCATTTTTAATACCAATATATATATTTTTCCTTTTTAACATCTTTATCAACTTATGCATCAATCAAATTCCGAAAAGTAGAATTTTAAAGGATACCTCTCTTTCTCACTGATATATTCAGACTAGACGGGTGACCCGGGCTTCGCCCCGGGATTGACCCGTGTGCATATCTACCTGTACAAAAGCTACATACCTATATTTTTGATATTTGCGGACCTATAATGAGGTATTGTTAACAATAGATCATTTAAGGAGCGACCCGCTCCAACACAATAGTTACAAAAACCAAAAAGCGACTGGGGGGGGGGGGGGTGCATGATGGGGGGGGGGGGGCAAAGGTGGCGTGATCGTAGCCAACCAATAGGAGAGCGCCATTCCAAAAATGGCGCCATTCCAAAAATTCCAAAAAAAAGCAAACGGTGACAGAGATGAAGAATTATTAAGAACGCATGATGCTCGTAACTGTATATAGAATATTATATATAATAATAATATATCTAAAACGAAATATCTGAATATTATATAAAACCAAGAATAATAAGAAATGAGAGACATGACTCATCAGTAGTGAATACTCACAGCAGTTTCGTTGGTTCAATTTTCAGGTTTCTTATCTGAAGTTGAGACTGTCGAAAACTCTGGAAGGGTTCGCTGCTGCTGAGCTACAAAATCACTGTTGATCCATTGACTTTATACTTGCCATAAATAAAAATTGAAATAACAAAAATGATATAATTGATGTTTTATTCTAATGTTTTATAAAAGCAGTTTAACATCTACATATATTTTAATTAATGTTATAGCTGCAACAATGTATAATAAGCTAGAAATTTTCCCAGACAAATATTATCGTTAAAAAAGGATATATATTTGATAATCCTATTTCAAAAAATACATATTGGTTTTTGAATAATTGAATATTTGTACTTGCTTATAAATCAGCTCTGATATCAATACTTATTGGTTATTCCCTTTTGTGAAAATTAAAGGTTCCAATATAGAAAATCTGAAATGAATTACTCGTGGATATATAAAAAAATTGTTAAATGAATATCAACAATATTTCAGCGAAATTCTTAATTTCAGATTGTATTTGAAGAGAAGTTTTCTCTAAAAATCAAAATTATTCGAAATGTTGATAATGGCACATAGAGAATATACCGGCCAATGGGATCATTCGGCCTTAAGAAAAAAAGGTATTATAATTACAGCGAATATGATGAAGTTTCATTCATTCAAACTTCTGATTCATTTTTTGTTTTGTTCCATCATTTTGAGGTGGAGAGAGACGTCATTCTTGTAAATAAGAATCATATTTCTAAAGTAAATGGTTACTTACTACTTAAAATTTCATATTTCCAATCAATTTCTTAATAAAGGTTATCAGGAATTAGGGGCCAACAATTTAAAATCATTTCATACTTGATAGCTCCTTGAAAATTCACAAAGATTCTATCAAGATATCTCTTCAATCTTTTAAAATTCCCTTTTTTTTTTAGCAAAGTCTCTGAGTATCGTTCACGAATCAACAATTGAATTTTAAATGTTAGAGTTACGGATAAAATTCAATTTTCCATCATTATAAAAATCTGTCTACAAGATATTTGTTAATAGAATCTACAGAATTTCTCTGTAAACATCCAGTCGCCTATATGTTTATATTTGAGCTAGCTCAGAGGGAAGTAGCTCCTATTGATCTACTCAAATTTTCTAAAGTGAAAAACTAAAATGAATTTTAATATTTCAAGTTCGTCAGAATATCTGTTGCCGACAATGTTTTTTAAATACTAAAGAGCCTCCATTTTTTAAGCATTTATTTAAAATTTATTAACCTCAAAAATTTCCATTTTTACTATATTAATATATTAATAAATTATATCGGTTTAACATTTAAATATTGATACCGCGAACATTTATTAATTAATAAACGGCTTATTTGGAAATTTCTAAATTTTTACTCAAATTTTGCGAAAGTAAACAAATCCTTTGTGAGGTAGAAAATAAGCAATCTGCTTTTATAAATATTGGAATTAAATTAGTATATTATACAACATACTCCTTATTTTTATGAATTCAAAAGAAATGATAATAAAATTATAAAAATAATATATTTTATGCATTAGCATGTCATCTGTTATATGAAATTGAACTATTTTAGATGCTTTTGATTATGTTTTAAATAATATATTCATAATAAAACAGGTACACTCACTTTAGTGTAGAGTTTCAATTATATCATGAAGAAAGCACACATTCATAGTAAAAAATAGAATATTTTCATTTTAACGAATGATAACGCAAAAACGTGTAGTGTTACTTTCCTTTTGAGATGCCTCTTTTACCATTTATAAAATGAAAAATAAATATCAGATATCAATATATTATTAATAGAAATATCTATCGAATATTTTCTTTCTCAAATAAAACAACTTCCTACGTAAAATGAACTCTTTTCGATGTAAAATAAAGGGGAAGATTTATATATGCCTACCTATTTAACATAATGAAATTGTATGTCACGTATAATTAAATTACAATTTCCAGGTTAACATGGGAATTACAAAGTTGAAACACAAGGACTTATTGACAGTAATATATCACAGCGACACCATGTCATCATACTGAGTCCAAGTCTATTTAAATTGGTAATGTATTCTTCTCCGAGCTACTTTAAACCTCCCCTGCCTCACCCCAGGGATTTCCATGGGTCGATATCCCGGATTTCCATAAGTTTTAAGGTTCGTCTTTTCTTTTGTCATGCTAATAAAGCTGAAGCTAATCCCTGCCAGTCTCCCCACCTGACCAAAGCAATTTCCTGAGCGTCTCAATTATTTTAAAATCCTTTAAACGATACAGAAATGGTAATATTTCATTCAACTTGAGTTTCATCTTACTTACTGAGATTGCTAACTATATTTACAGCGACTATAATATATTTTTACATTTTATATATATATGAAAAACAATATAGAAAATTGTCAGGTGTTGTTAGTAAAATTAAAAAAGGCATATCCTGACCACGCTCACATCAGCTTTTTAGATGGCAGAGCGCCATCTATTGGAACAGAAATAAACTAAACGATGATTTAGCCTGTTTTCTGATATTTGACTAATCCACTTTCTTGAAAAATTCAGAAGAGTCATCCACCAATGCGTTTCGTAAGGGATTTTTGTCCTTATCATATATATACTGTAACGTGGAAAATTAGGAAAGACAAACCTCAGAATGACACAGCACTTTATTTAATGTAAAACCAAATCAAAACTGATATAGTTGAAATTATTTCAACTGTGATATTATAACACTATTCGGCACTGAGTTTGTTTATACAAAATTGTAATGCCTTGATAAAAGTTGGCGTTCAGCCAACCGAAATATTGGCGAATAAATATTTTATGCCTTTTTATTATCTAATATATTTAAGAAAGGTATATAAAGAAATATTTCAAATTTTCAGTGGAGATAACGGTAAGTTAATGATCAGAGAGAGTAAAATGGCGAAACCGCTAGATTTCGAAACTGTTAACCAATGGATTAACCTTATAAATATGTATTCTTTTCACCATAAGAGCCGTTAAAATAGCTTTTAATTATATATATTTTCAAAAGGAAAAGGTAGCTTCAAAATACTTATATTATATATATATTGATCTTTAATATATATTCATATAATAGTTTTATATTATTTTACACTCAGAAATTAATATAATAAATATTATATCTTCAAAGTTGAATTTTTCTTAATAAAAGGTATTTAAATTAAAATATTGTTAATCTATATTACAAAATTAATTTTACCTTACAAAGCCGAGCATATCAATATACATGTAACAAAAATTTGTTCTATGAATATATATTAATATAAAAATATTCGGTGATAATAAAAATATGAATTAACAAATCTATTTCTCAACGTAATAAATCTTTCTGAAAATTTCCTCTAGATTACATACAACTAAAATATTTTGGTTGTTCATTCATCCATTTAATGAAAGCTAGAATAAATTAATAACAATAAATTATATTCAGTATAGGTACCTTAGGTCCTTTGAGACTCTATAACATTTTTTATTAGCCATCTATGAGCCCTGTTTATGACATAACAAGTTATGTGGTGGCAGAAAAACTTGCCTTTTATTAATTTCTATAGAAAATATAACCTTATCTTTATTAATATTTTCCAAAAATTGTTAGATTTAATATATATTAGATTCTGAATTAATATCAATACGGTAGATATTTTATATTTGTATTTATTTTATATTTATTATTTTTATATCTAATATTTAATCGTTTATTATATGTATATTATTTATTATAATTGCTTTTATTTTTAATTAGATTTTTTACTTTTGGATATGCAATCATATACATTCATAATCTCTACTTTGTTATATTTCAAAATTTATTGATAAAAATGAATCTAATAATTATGTATGCGCGCGCGCTCTTGGATTTACCAAAATATATATATATGCAAATTATTGATAATTCTTATATGAAAAGTAGCCGAATGACCCGGGCAACGCCCGGGTTTTACCCGATTAAATGCTTTTATTCAAATACTATTCGTTACAATTATAAATTGGCGCCGTGGATGTCATTCTTGTGAAACGTCCCGCTCCAAACTTTGTGTCTGAGAAGCGATATTTTTATAAATAGATGATCTGGCTTTGTGTCTTATGCTCAATTAGTGTTTTTCTGTTAGAAGTTTGTTCCTGCATACTAAATATGAACTGGCTTCACCCGTGGTCTCTGCTTTTTGGAATTTTTCCGGATATATTTTTGTATCTGATAATCAAATATGATACAGCAATATTGTCATAATCATTTTCTGACTAAAAAAAAAAACAACTATCTTTGCCCAGAACCTGTCAAATGCTTATAAAAAATGGCCATATTTGGTTATTTATTCCATTCACAAAAGCAAACGGTGACAGAATTGTTGATTGATGACTCTGATACTTGTATATCTTAATACTTTGAATTCGATATTAAAATGTATTAATATATATATATATATATATAAATTATTAGCTATTCTATAATTAATAAATAAAATATAGGTATACTTGAACTATACTGCCTTTATAAAAACAGAATCTCTAGTACCTTAATGCATTGTTTCTTGTATCCGTCTCTTTGACCGTGATTATCAGAGATTTGTATTCTGTTAGTACAGATCCTTGTGATTGTAACGCCGGCTTTTACTTTGTAATATTGACATCCTTTTAAATTAAGCAAATTTTTCTCTCAATCTCTTGCCATTGTTGCGCCCATACATCATCATGGAGTTCGTCAGGCGCTCCACAATTGGGCATTGATATTTTCGGAAGCGCTTGGCGGCATATATCCCTACAGAGTGAGGGACATTACTTAGCATATTTTTCTTTAACAGTAATATAGTCAGTCAAGCTGAAGTCTGAGACTTAAACATCACTGGTATTTCCTCTGTTGAACAACTTTACTTCTGGAAGTTCTTGGCTAATAGGAATCAGGGCCACATCGTTATCATCCCAGTTGTCGGACATCTTGATATTTAATTTATATATTAAAAAGGAGCTGGCTAAAAATCAACATAAAATACTATATAGTAATATATCCCTTTAATATATTTTAAAAACTATTATTGACTTCAAATACTAATACAAAATATATACAAGTATGTACTATGTACTACGAAAAAGTATATTATACTTGTATAAAAAAGGTTTATCGATATTAAAATACGCTAACTTAAGGAGCAAAGATTGTTCTTTGATAGGTTTATCCTGTAGTTTTATTCAAATCGTTATTGAATAAACTCATTGTGAATTTTGAAAAATCATATTTTCGTATCTTTTATTACATCAAATGTCTCGGTGGTGATGATCTGTCCTCTTTATAACAAAGAATGTTCTTTCCTTTGAAATATTCGGATTATATTTGGAGTGAACCTTGTGTCTTTCTATGAAAGAAATAATATTTTCTTACTGAAAATTGAGTAATTATAATAAATTGACAGCACTTTTAAATTTCTTAATCTTAATAATATTTTATTTGTTTAAGAACGGATTATAAATGTAGTGGTTATTATATTTTGTTTTTATTTGTTATATTTGAAAAAAAATATCTATTTACCTATTAATATGATCGGAATCTTATGTAGATTTGATGTTTCAGTGCTTCGTGTAAACTACGACGTTCGAACCTACGATGAATTTGTGATTCGCGGTGAAACAGCTGCGTTTCGCTGCATCATTCCTGCTTCGGTGAAAGATTTCGTGAATGTGATGGGATGGGAGACCTCCGATGGAGTCAGTATACCAGCAGGTACAACACAAGGTAGGTTCCCAACAACAATACACTACAATTAATTTCATTCAACTAAATTTGCATATCAACCCTTTCTAAATATCTCAATTTCGTTGATCCATTTTATTTTTTCATCTACCTAAGTTGTATACTAATTCTTATACATATTTCAAATATCTTTTTTACTTTTCTTTTTATTTTTAGTTTACCTTTAACGTGCAAGTGTACCTAGGGGGTCATAGCACTCTAAGTCGAAATTAAATAAAAACATGTAATTTAGAGAAATTAATTCTATTGATTATATTAAAATAAAAAAGGCATATCCTGAGAATGCTCACATGATGATGACTGAGCGCCATCTAGTGGAACAAAAATCAACTAAATGTTGATTTATTCATGTGAGCGTAGTCAGGAAATGACTTCTTTGATTTTATTAGCCACAACTGAACATTTTAATTATTTTTCAATTGTTTTTTCAAATTGATTATATATAAACATATTTCGTATATATACACAAAAGTGCTAAAATAATTAGATATGCCGTTATGTTGTATATATATTTTAAAGTTAATTAATTAATTGTTCCCAGAGAGTATATGTATGCAAATACGAGGGTGAGTAGAAAAGTAAGGTCTCCTATTTTTTTTCATAAAAAAACACATTTAATCACAACTTTTTATACATCATTGGAAAGGTTGGACACTTTTCTATTTTTCTACATAGCCGCCTTGATGCTCAATCACTTTTTACATCCTGTCAACCAACTTTGTAATTCCGGTGTTGTACCACTCTCCCGCCGCCTCTTTGAGCCACTTGTCGACCCACCTGGCGGACACCTTTCTGTAGCCGAGGGTCTTCAGGCCATCCTCGATCTCTTCAAGGGTTATCCGCCGGTTTGCGCGCATCATTTCGTCGATTCGAGCCACGGTTGATTCCGGCAAACTCGGCCGCCCAGACCGCTGTTCATCGTGGACGTTTATCTGCCCCTCGTTAAACTCCCGGCACCATTTCCGCACATTTTTGATGTCCATGCACCTCTCACCATACACTTCTACTAACTGACGGTGAATTTCGACCGGAGAATTATTTTTCGCATTTAAAAAGCGTATAACTGAGCGCAACTCGCACTTGGCGGGAGAGCTAAGGGGAAGCTCCATCGCGAACGGCTGCCAGACAGCGACTGAGCGTCCCAAGATCACCGGGAAGGTTCTAGACGGTAGAGGGGGGAACCAAGGAAGGCAGCGGTGTTGTCGGATTTCACCTAGCAACGCGCGTTCGGAAATTATCTCGTAGAAGACCTCACTTTTCTACTCACCCTCGTAACAAGTATTTAGCGCTAACCATAAGAATTTCTTATTGTGTTTCTTTAAAAAGCCTAAGCAAAGTCAACATGTTAGAATACTTTGTAATGACAGGGGTTAGGGAGTAAAATATTTTCTGATACTTCAATATAATATATATTTCATCCTGAAAATAGAGCAACCCGTATATTTAAATCTTTAGGTAATAAAAGGGCATATATGATTTGAATAAAACTATTTATATTCAACGAAATATTTTATACAATCGTATATATGGATTTTTCTATTACCTATATATTTCTTTCTAGCATAAATTATATTTTGAATAATATATATATATTCCTACATCCAATATATTGGAAGAGGTTCTATGTGCCAAAAAAACAAATTTAATATAATAGTTATACAAATTTTTCTCTCGGAAAAAAAAAGAATAATTTTAAATAATATTAAATAAATTAATTGTAATCAAAAACGTTTATCTTTATATTTAAAAATAGAGAAATATAATAATATGTATTATATTTCACCAAGCATTATATATATTTACATTTATAAATTTTAATTGAATAAATAAGAAATCTGATAATTTGTGTGAATATAAATATAATGACACAAATAAAATATATTTCAATTTAGAAATAGGTTTTTAAATTAATAAATTATAAAATATTTATTATATTTTTATAAATATATATTAAGTCAATTATTTATAAAGAGAAAGAATATATATTTTCTCTTAGTAATTAATATCATAATATATATTATTTTTATTTCGAAATATTTATCCTTAAATATAGAAGATTTAAATTATATGAGAGAGAGAGAGATATGGAGATTAAAACCACTTCATTTCAATGTCCATATAAGATTAGATATGGTTAAATAAAAAATGAATATAAATATGAATAAATATGATTATATATTGATAAATATATGAATAAATAGATATAAATATATAGAATAATTGATAAATATACATATATATAAAATATATACAGTTTTAATTGAGAAGCGCCCACCGTGTGAGAGAGAGAAAAATATTCCAAAAGATAATAATATATTCCAAAAGATAAATAAAAGATACTGATTGCGAGAGGTTTTTTGTTTTTTTGTCTTTTGGATTTAATAATAATATATATCAATGAGGTATTTAGGTATCAAATAAAAATACATTATTTATTATTTACTACATCAAAATAGAGATAAAATAGTCAAAAGTTATAAAAATTTCACACGAAGATATAAATAGAAATGATATTTATGGTCCATTTATATTGGAATCGATAACATAAATGCTTGGCAAGGGACCAAATGGGCTTATACATCTGATAAAGTTAAATTGGTATTTTGGTGTACTGCCAATAATAACGTAAATCATAAAATAACGATAAATTAAAATACTGAGAGAATTTGATATTTCAATACAAACTATACATCAAAGTATAAATTTGTAAGTTATTGAACATATATATAATAGTATTATTGTGCTATATATTCATCAAACACAAATATATATGTGAAAAAATAATAATAGAAAAAATAAAAAGTCAGGTGTTGATATTATAAATAAAAATGGCATATCCTACGAGCACATGTGCTTTACAGAAGACAGAGCGCCATCTGGTGGAACAGAAATAAACTAAACATTGATAAATTCTGGAAAAGATAGATATATAAACCAATAATATATTTATTTATCTACGTTTCAGTGGCTCTATTCTTTTTAACAATGATTTAGATATTAAAATTAAAAAATGGCATATCCTGATCAGGAGCACATTCGCTTTACAGAAGGCAGAGCGCCATCTGGTGAAACATAAATCAACTAAACATTGATATATTCTTGAAAATAATATAGCTATATAAACCAATAATATATAAATATTGATGATTCAGTGGATATTATTTTCAACAATGTGCTTATGCTCCAAATATTTTATACCCAGTAGATTGTCTGGAAATTAAAAATCATTAGGACAAGAAGAAAATTACTAGTTTATAACAGGATTATTGTTATGTATTTTATAATATAATATAATGCGGTTTATAATTGTAGAACGACATTTGAAAATTATCCCTCATGTGTTTCTTTTGAACGAAAAATAGAAATTTATTTTAAGGAGAAATAACGATTATTTTCTAACCTTAGGGATGAGGTATGAAAAGATGAATTGTGAAGAGTAATGATGAACAGAAAAATATGTCCAGGGTAGCTTAGTGTGGACATGGAATCTGCCCGATGAGCGGAACACTGTGGGTTCGATTCCCATCCCTGGACACTTTTATTTTTCCGTTCATCATTACTCTTCACAATTCCTTTCATACCTCATCCCTATGGTTAGAAATAATCGTTTTTTCACTTAAAAATAAATTTCTATTTTTCGTTCAAAAGAAACACATGCGGGATAATTTTCAAATGTCGCTCTAACAATAGTTAAGTGTATTTATTACCATTCCAATTGTAATATATGTAGCGCTGAACAAGCGTTGTTGAAACAGGTTATGAATATATTGAAATATGATAAATTAATATTGAGAAAACTATGTTCATACACATACTAAATATCAATAATATGACAAATCCATAATCTTATTATGTGAACCTCCAACAATTATAATTAAATTATTAAATATTGTAAGGTAGAAAATTAAGAAAGACAAACTTAAGAATTAAACAGCAATTTATATGAAACAAGTACCAATTAAAATTAATAAAGTAGCAGAACGGCAATGAGAAAATTTTTGCAGTGTATCAAAATTCAAATATCGTAATTAAAAATATTTTCATAAAATAATAAATTGTTTAGAAAAAAGAGCAATCCATAAATGAATCTTTAATTAAATTGGATCAAAATATAATTTATTTTAACTAATATTTCAGTTATGTAGCGTTGAGTGTTTGGTTGACACATATTAATATGTTATAATACCTTGATAAAAGTTGGAGTTCAGCCAACTGAAATATTGGTACAATAAATGATATTTTGATCCAATATATGCCTTTTTATTTAAAGAATATTAAATAATCTGTTATAATATAATATAGTTTTTATTTTGATGGAAGAGTGGCTTAAACTGTTGATTTGGGGACCATGATCTAAAATTCCAGCAATGATCACTTTTTAAAATTAAATGTTCAAATTACTTCCAATTCTTGAAATAGTCCAACCCCATTAGTGGATGCGAGTAATGAAATGGAGACCAAACCCATTTGTAAGTTTAACAAGCGATCTGATTTCTATGAATAGAGATATGGGTTTATCTTACTCTAATGGAATGTGTTAATATAATATATATATATTTTTAAATATAATATTGGTTTATAAATTTTATATTAAGTTTGAAAATTTACTTTCGAGAGAAAGAAAGGTAAAAATTACATTTCAACACTCTAAATGCCATTAAAATCTAATGTATTCTCTCTCTAATACATGATAAAATAACTAATTGTTAACAGAGAATGATCATGAGAAAAAGAAAATTCTAATTATTATATATTTATGTTAATTAAAAAGGCATATATTGGATCAAAAAATCATTTATTTTACCAATATTTCAGCTGGCCGAACGCCAACCTTTATCAAGGTGTTATGTGGCGCTGAATTTGTTGTTGACACACATTAAATATGTTATAACACCTTGATAAAGGTTGGAGTTCAGCCAGCTGAAATATTGGTAAAATAAATTATTTTTTGATCCAATATATGTTTTTTTAATTAAAGATTTATCTATGGATTGCTCTATATTCAAAAATATATTTATGTATTATGATTCATTAGCGCGCCATCTGTTATAAAAATTAGAAACTACTATAGACGCATATGATTCCATTGCAGTAGGGACTGTAGAAATTTATAATACAATATAATATAATGCGGCTTGTAATTGTAAAACGACATTTGAAAATTATCCCTCATGTTTTTCGTTTTGAACGAAAAATCCAAATTTATTTCAAGGAGAAATAAGTTTATTTTCTAACCTTAGGAATGAGGTATGAAAAGATGAATTGTGAAGAGTAATGATAAACTGAAAAATAGAAACGTAGACATTTTTTAATTTTCAAAAGAATCATACGTGTCTATAATTATTTATAAATTTCATATATTTATGTATATTTTCTTAGCTGAAAATATCCGAAAAATTCTGATATATTTTTGTTAAGCAGAGAAGTTTAATAATAAATTATTATCCGATTTTTATCTAAGTTTCAAAAGAAAAACAGAAAGCCAAAAGTGAAAAGATCATTTATACTAGGTGAATAATATTTACAGTTTAACAAAAATCCTTACTTCTTTTTAATATAAATAAAATACATTGGTTATGAAAAAAGAGTAAATAAACAAGAAATAATTCTATTGTTTATCTTGAGATATTTCTTAAAATATATAATATATACAGTCTATTTACAGAATATTAAATTAAAATAAATATCGTTCTATATTAAATATAATATGATCAAATAGAAAATCTAAAAAACGAATTGTGATTATTAAAATTGTAATAAAATTATTATTTTTTGATATTTGTTTATTGTAATATAAAAAGATATCTATTTACACAATATTATTATATCTTTTGTTGACAATTTATCTTTGTTAGGATTTAAATAAATTAAAATAATGATTAAAAATTTATACCTATTTTTGTGATTTATTATGAATTAATCCAAGTTGATATCTCTAATATAATTCATTGATAATTTTAAATGGATATTATTACAGTAAATAATAATTTTAAAGTTAAAGATTTATTTATCTGTTGAAAAGTGGAATTTGTTTATTTTTATACTACTACTATATGGTAAAATATAGGTGATTGTTTATTTTATTGCTGGAGCTGTTTTTTTTCTTTTACTGAAAATATTAAATTAATTTCGAGATATATATATAATAGCGCAAGGAGATAAAAATATATAATTTGTTTTTTTTTATATCGGTTTTATATTACTACTTAATGTTAAAAAAATAGGTAATTGTTTATTTCATTGTTGGTGAGGGTTTTGTTGTTGAAAAAATAATATATATATATATATATATATTAAATTAATTTCGAGATATATATAAAAACTCGAGACATGAACATATATAATTTGTTCATTTATTTCGGTAATTTTGAAAGAGGTATTTTTGTTAAGGCCATGAAGCAGATAATTTTGGTTTGAGAACTCACCCATTTTTTTTATTGATATAAAGTAAGGAATTAATACATTTTAAATTACGCGAAATTTTGAATATCTTTAAATGTTTTCTTCTTTTATTTAGGCCATTTTCAAATATACAATGTTTTCTTGAAGCCTGTTTTTCTGGTTGTTAAGTACGAGTATAATATAGTCTTCATGTTCCAAACACTTAACATTTGATACTTTTAATACCATATCCATATGTTTATAAATTTAGTCTACATAGTATCTTTAAGAAGTTCTAATAATAATATATTTTTATGTATTGGAAAATTTTCTATTTATTATATTTATATATTTGAGTTTTTTTAAGTAGATAAGTTAATAGGTTGGGGGGAATGTTAGTATTTTCAATTAAATTATTATGATTTACAATTACAATTATTTTATTTCCAAAGCGCTATATCCCGCAAGGGATACTTGCGCCAAACAAGGAGAGAAGTTTGTTTACATAAGTTATTTACATTATTCAACGAATAAAAACATTAGAAATTCAGATTTTGTAGAAATTTTAGAATGTATTTACAAAATGAATTGAACTTTAGATATGATTTTTTATCGGAAATCAAATCGTTTAAATTATAAACAACTAGTTCATTCTTCATTCTATAATCTTGAAATGCTGGGCAATCGATCAGTAGATGTCTTGAGGTTTGTTCCTCCATACCACAAAAGCAACTTGAATCCTCCACTGCCTTTATTCTATTTAGAAAACTTTTGAAATTTCCGTGGTTTGTAACAAATTGAGTATTATAAAAATTTGGAAGAAAGTATTTAGGGATTTCTTGGGGAAAAAAGCTTAAGAAAGTATTATTTGCTTCGTTTTTCAGAACATTCATTCTTGATTTGAGAAAGGTATCTATAATTCCTGGAATAAATGGGTCATAAATTTGTTGATCATCTGGGGATAAGTTTCTCAGATCAGATATCATGATTCTGGATTCGATAAAGTCTGATATCAAAGGAATGTTGGCCAAACTATGAACACAGCTATATGATGTGGATTTATAGGCTTGTATACACTATTATTCGTTGAAATTGAAAGTTCGTTTAAAGCTGTCATACTTTTTCTAATATTCTGTTGTAAACATTTTATGTTTCCTCTATATGGTAGAGCAGTGATCACCATGATTACAAATAACTAAATTCGTTATTCATTCCTCTTCTGAACCGATGAGATATTGAGTTATTCTCACTGTTCTATCAACCTGCAATTTATATTGAGGACAGTCATTTGTATTTGGTTTATGGTTAATCGGACTATTCCTGAGTCTTGGATGCTTTGAACAGTTATGACATCTTAGCTCTTTTGTACAGACGTGATTGCCCTGGGCTCCACAGATACAGCATATTTGTACATTTGGACATTCTTTTGTTTTATGGTCTGGATTAAACTGAAAACAATTTTGGCATTGTTTTACTAGGATTTTATCTTGTATCTGACAACGTTCCAGGTCTGTATATAATGTATTGTTCATTCTTTTCAGAAGTTGATAGGCTTTTGGGGAAACTCTCAGGACTATGCTTTGGGTTGGTGTGTTAGATTTCATTACGAATAATATCTTGATTTCATCTTCCATTCCGTTCAGCTCCTGATTCATATTGCAAATCGTGTTTACAAATGTGGTTGTATCGGTATAAATATATATATTAGTTTGGAAACGTTTTTCACCACCACTGTTGGATCTCTTTGCTTTGGAACAAAAATTTTGCTTATTGTTTTTAATTCCTCAGATTTGTTCAATTCCTCTTGAAGTGAATTCATCTCTGTCATATTAGGCAATTTTATAATTACTGCGCTTCTTGTGTTAAACATTTTGTTGATTTTTATCTTTGTGCCCCTGTCTCTAATTTTCTTTATATCCTTAGAAATAGCCTGTATTATGGTTGAAGTAGGTTCATTGTTGGCTGGTGTTGCCATAAGCGTGAATTCTCTATTTTGAATTTGCTGATGTTTTACGATCAAATCTGATACATTTTCTCTTTTTGCAATTTGTGCATAAGAAGGTCTATGAACTGAAATATCCTTTTCTATTTTATCAATCCTGCTGTCCATTACCTCTTTGATGGCTTCGGTTATTGTTTCTAGTTCAAATTCCTTTTTTATTTCTGTTATGGAGGAAATACCATCTTTTATTTGGTTTATATTTGTGCCAAGAAATGTCAGATCATTTTTGGTTAAATTTTTCTGAGTACTTTTAAATTTATTTGTGAAGTATTCAAGAACTTCATCAAGTTTTAATTTAATTGAATCTACAGCTGATTCCATTTATTTAGTTTCGTATAAGAATCTAAAATAAAGAGCAGTAAATTTGCATATTTTTATAAATGAAATTTTTGCATAAAATTTGCGGTAGTAAATTTAATTGTGTTTATTTTTAAAAATCCAATAGATTCAGCAAAGAATAATGTAGTATTACAATAACTATTAATTAACTGAATATATAATATATAATAACTATGATATAAACAATTTTCAAAACAAATATTTACCGGAGCTAAGGCGACACGCAGCCGGTCGGATCAGCCTCCTAGCGGCAAAAATGATTTGGTGGTTATATTTGGGAAATTAAATTGACATTCTTAATATATCATATTTTTCATAAACAAACAAAATCAAATAAGAATATTGTAATATATAATATGTATATATGTGATTTTGACCAAGGACTTGGTTGTTGTTGTGTGATGTAATCAATATATAGCGTAAGGTATTCTTGTTTTTAGTTCTTATGATAATTCTGTAATAAAAGAAATATTGTGCAAATATATAACATTTCATTAGCATAGAATCTCTATTAATGAAAAACTACACTACCTAATATTATTGAATTTTAGGTAGAAGAGTACATAACATATATCAATTGATTTAATAATAAAAATTGAGTATGTCTTAAAATTCTTCTCTATGTTGTATATTTATTAATATGAATATCAATATTTGATATAAACGATGGATATTTGCATATTGCAAAGAAATCTGTTGATATAATAAATCTTAAAAGCGAAATCAATTGTAAATCAATAGTCTCGTTCGTGATTGCTCAGTTAATGGCTGAAGTTATGATTTTAATTTTTAAAACTTCAAATTATCTCATGTTTTCAATATTTTATTCTATACCCAGAATATATTTTGATCTTTGTAAAATGTCTCTTCTTTCATCGAAAAATACGATGGACAAAACGTCATCTTTTGTGCATTTCTGTAAACTTTGGTTTTGTCAACATCCCGTTTGTAGAGATGGTCAATAGATGGTGCTTTGTTTAAGCATTTATTTTAAGGAGAAAAAAGGTCATATTTTTTAGCTTTTTTTAATTATTATTTTTTCAAATAGATTTATAATAAACCCTTATATAAAACATTTTTATATATTTTTTGAAATTCTAATATAAAAACTATCTATTTCGCGATTACAAATGCTATTTATTTTAACTTCTATTATTTCTTATTGGATATATTATTTTTCAAAATATCTCAACGTACAATACAAGCATAAAAGCTATTTATGTATTAGAAATAAGATTTTCTTTCGGTATAAATTTAATAACTCTGATATAAAGATTTTACAATTTATATATACATTTTTGCAAATAATATATGCATTCTAATATCAAAATAAAATATATATATATATATATTATATTTAAAAAAAATAGAAAAGATAAGATTTTTGTTGTTTTGGATCATCTTGATGATTATGCTATGGTGATGCAGTCGTGGCATGAATCTTCTTGAAAGTAAAATAATAAAAATAGTATAGATTAAAAATTGCTTTAATTGAGCTATAAGATAAACATAATTCTGTAAAAGTACCCGCCTGGCTTAAGGCTTAAGAATAAATAAAACAAAATATTATTTACATAATTACAAAGTTTTGGGTCGGCCAACGGGGAACAACAACAATGAGTATTTATAGAGAAAAGCGTGACCTCTGGCGGTCGATTTATACAGAGTATTTATATCTATGAAATTATAATTTTAAATAAAATATTTTAATATAACCTTTTAAATAATATCCTAATATAACATATATATATATATATAAAGCTATTCTTTAAATATAAAAGTTATAATTTAGCCATAATCAAATCATATTAGTTCTATATTTAATAAGATATTTTCATTTCGCTTTGTAAAATAGATGTATATTTTCAAAATTATATATTAATAGAGGAATTCTTTTGTCTTTATGAAAATGTAGTGTTTCTGAAATAATCTAATTTAAGTTTTCTTATAGAAAAGAATCATGTATAAGAAAATATGTGCATTTTTCACAGATGCAAATTTATTTTTTGTAAAAGAAACAACTTTGAAAAGAAGAACAAAGCAACGTTGCCAAATTTTTAACAACTATTCAAATTTTGTTTTGGATTCTTTTCTATTTTTGGCGCGCGTATTGTTATAGAATTCTTTTAATCCTTTTAATTACTTGATTTTTAAAGTCATTTTAAAATTTTTCTTTGTTCTTTAAATATATTATATGCTAACATTGAAAGGCATGGTATTACTTGAAATGTATTTGAAATATTTAAGATATATATTATCAATGATTATGAATATTGTTCGTGAATGCTTCTTCTGTTATACCTATATACAAACCATGTTTAAAAAATGCTTATTTTCAATATAAATATCAACATTCAACGGAATACTTAAGTATTTCAATGTGATAGAAATTATTTTTGGTTGAAAAAAATCAAATGAAATATTTAGTTTTAATAAATATTTAATAAAAGGGTTGAGTCATATTTTTGTTTTAAAAATATATAGGTAAGTTAGAAAAAGGTGGACATTAGATTTTATCTAATATCTTGTTAGAAATCCAGGTGAATGTTAATAAGTACAAAGGTATTTCATTTGAATATGAAGTCTTAACTTTTGGTTTTCGATCGCTACGACCCATGATCGAATCCCATATTTGGCACTTTTTTCTAATTAAAACAATGCTCCAATGGCTCTTGATTCTTGCAAAAATCTAACTCCACCAGCGAGTGCGAAAACCCAAAGGTGGCTATGGAACATTTGTAGGTGCAAAAGTCGAAATGCTTTTCACATATGTAGACATGTGGTGCATTTATAGTAAGAGCAATCGCAAACATTTATCCACCATGATTATTATTGCGATTCACCGCCACTCTGTGTTGTGACGACGATCTAAATTCTATAGAGGTAGTCACTCACCTCTATTCTTGGTCGGCGGGGTTGAAGGTTCAAAGTTAAGGCGTCGTTGTTTATAACACTTTTAAAATATACGACGAAAACAGGAGGGAAAATTATATTTATTACAATTTAAGCAAATAAGTAAAGTATTATTTAAATATTTACACTAAAAGATATTTATAAAAAGAGAATCGTAGATCAGGGCAAATTCTAGTGTTTCGAAAAGTTGTTTACAAGTTCTACCGTTATTGTTTCCTCATTTTACCGCTGCATCCCCGTGGCCGCTTCCGCCGGCTTCCCATTGGCTGCTTCGGACGTCTTCTTTTCCAACATTTCTCCCACCTTTGAGTTGGCGTCTCGACGACTCAAACATGGAAAGGAAAAGTTCAGTAGATCCAATCGGTTGGGGTCTCTTGATGGGCCGTCCGTAACTTGACACAACATTCGGGGTATCAATGTGATGTTGCTCTTGTTGTGAAGTCAAAGGGTCCTCTTCAGTTGTCAATCGAACTTCTTGTGTGGGAGATCGCTCCGTTAGAGGGTCTCGACATCTTATCTCGGGCGTTATCTCTAAATTGTAGAGTTTTTGAATAGGTCGTATTTTATCACCTGATGAAGTTTTCACTTTCGCAACCCTCACAAGTCCGTCTTTTCCTGGATAGAGTTGGATTATTCTGGCTAACGGCCAGTGTAGTCTCTTTAAACTCTCTTGTCCAATGAGTACCATGTCTCCCACCTTGAATGGTATGGTAGTCTTCAGGCGTCTCGTTTCTTGTCTCAGGAATCCAAAATATTCGATACGAAATCGTTCTCTAAGATCTTCTCGTACACGTTTGATATATTGATATTTGCGGGAGAGGGTCTGGTTATCAATCAAGTCCAGGTCTGGAACGCCAACCTCTCTGACCTCATGTAAGAACAACGAAGGTGTCAATGGAGCGAGATCCTCACTTTCTTTAGTTAGGTAGGTCAGTGGGCGTGTGTTCATCAAGCTTTCGACGTCACACATTACCGTGGAAAGTTCTTCATATCCCAAGGAGGTTTGACCGAGAATCCTAAAGAGCAATTGTTTCATCATTCCAATCAAACGCTCCCACCATCCACTCCACCAAGGAGCATCAGGCGGTATGAATTTCCAGGTGATGTTTTTCAATGTGGGATCACATTTTAATCTCGAAAAATCAATCTTCTTTAACGTATTAGTCATGCCTCGGAAATTAGTCTCGTTATCCGAATGCACAATGAATGGGCGGCCTCTTCGAGCAATAAATCGGCGGAAAGCTTGGAGGAAGGCTTCCATAGACAAAGATGTCACAAGTTCCAGATGAACTCCTCCATACACTGCGCATGTGAAGATGACAATCCATGCTTTCTTCTTATTCTTTAAGATAAGATGCCCAGTTAGATCAACTCCTGCTATTTCGAAAACTGCAGCATCTCGGTCTTCTTCCTTTATTCCAATTTGTAAAAATGCTTTCTCAATATCGGAAGAGACACCTACTTCATATTTCCGGAATTTATTTAAAAGTCTTGGTATAATTTCTATCAAATTGGGTCCCTTATCCAGACAGTCATTCAGGGAAAGTTTATCTCTCTTCCGGGCCGACGCATTAAATACTGGCCTTATTTTAGAAGTTTGACTGTTTCTTTTATACACTGGTCGATGTGGCAGGTTGTGTACACCATCTAGTTTATCCTCTCTGGAATACTCTATTATCCCCTGATTTATACATTCTTCAAAGATTTGACCATACTCATTCATGTCTCCAACTTCTTCAAGTTTTCTTCTTACAGAACTTAGTTGGTTTTCGGCTAGGTCTCTATTCGAAGGAATCCTTTCCTTGTCTTGCACCCAGGGTAGAGCTACCTCATAGCGCCCCTCGATATCTCGCGTCGTGGTGTGGGCGAAATGTTCCTCCATTTCAGCTTGTAATGACTGAGTCTTCTTCTCAACCTCCGCGTCAGAGACTCCAACTGCATCTAATTTCCACAAGTTTTCTAGATCCAAAGATAGAAGTGTGGTCACGCAAAGGGAGCTGGTGTCATCTCTCACCTCCGTTGGAGGAATCTTTCCCAACACAGTCCATCCTAGTTTGGTATGGATTGCCACCAGTCCAGATGAGATTCTTCTCTGAGCATCGGTTAGCAATCTCCCGGCGACGTCCGCCCCTATAAGGACTTCTATACGGTCTCTCATCAAATCAGACACGTCGAGTTCTTCACTCCCTTCTAAAAATGATCTTGGACACACCGGAGGTATGCTTCCACAGATAAGGGGTTGACCTAGTGCTTCAAACTCACAGCGATAGGAATTATTGATGTCAGATAAATGAATGGTATAGACCTCATGTTCAACTACGTCGGTACTCGATCCTCCAAACAAGGAATGCCGGAAGAACTCTCTCCTTGATTGTTCGTATTCCATTTCCATTGCTGTGCTATGTAAAATATATGATCTTTGGGATCCGGTGTCTATTATAGCCCGTGCCGTCTTCTCCGTTCTGTTCCCTTTGAGGGTCACTCTCAAAGTAGGTAACAAGACGTCTGGGGAGGTTGATAAGTTGGCGAGAGTTTCATCTTGCACCGTTGGAGACTTGGAAGATCCTCCTCTATCTAAAATCAGTTTTGTGCACATGACATCCAGGTGGGAAGACATGTTGCAGATCGAACAACGGACTACATTTCTGCAAAATTTACTTAAATGAGAAGGCCGAAGACATTTATAACAAACGCCTTTTTTCTTCATGAGTGATCTCTTTTCGTTTAAACTAATATTAGCTGCAAAGTCACACTTAGGGCTTCCATGGTTGTCTTTACCACAAAATACACATTCATTCGATTTGTGAACTGAATTCAAAAGTTCTGAAGCTGTCGCAATTGGTTTTTCATTGTAGAATCTTGTCTTTGGATGTTTGTTTACCAAATTAGGTTTAGAAGTTGATTCATTCCCGGTACCGATTTCGTTTCTAAAACTCTTCTCCCGTGCAGTTAATTGTCTTTCCAGAAAGGTAATCAAGTCATTAATTACGTAACCTGTCGGGAGTTCTTTGTTCAATTCCAAATTAAGGTCTGCAGGTAGAAGCTTTATTATTATCGGGCACAACAGTTGTCCGTAAACATCAATGGACACGTTTAGTGACTCGAGACTTCTTATATGAACAGAAAGGTTGTCAAAAAGTTCGCGGAAGGTTCTTACATCGCTTGATGTTTTGAGTGGTCTCATTGACAACAAATTGTTCATATGTCGGCTAATCAAAATGTCTTCTCGCCCAAATCTGTCTTTAAGCAATTTTTATAGCTTTCTCATAATTGTCCGCAGATAAAGCGAAACCTTCGACTGTGTTTAGTGCAGTTCCGCCGAGATGTGACTTCAGATAGTTAAATTTATCGATCGGGTTCAGTGAGTTGTTCTGGTGTATAGCTGCATCAAAAGAATTCCAGAACGTCAGCCATTCACTAAAGTTTCCATAAAATTTCGATATCATCAATTTCGGAAGTTTCACAGTCGTGCAGGAAGGTACATAATGTCTCATTTCGTTTTCGTCTATTCGTGAGTTCGAATTCGGTATATTTTCGCCCCTGAAAATCTGATTGGCGAATCTTTTTATTTGCCCTAAATCTCCAAGTAATATATTTCTCTCGATATTCCTCTACGCCCTGTAATTCCCTCTCTAAATCGTCAGTTTCAAGAAGCGTTTCTATTTCGTGATCCACTAATTTAAGTTCGTTAAATGATTCATTCAATTGTTCTAATAATTCTTCAAGTTCAATTCTCATTAGCGTGTCAAGTCCACTTTCAATCTTATTGCATGTTTTCGTTAAATATGATCTGTTAACAGCACGCTTCTTTTTTAAACGTAGAATTATTTCTTCCGCCATCTTGTAAACAAAGCGGCAAGTAGGGTTAGCAAGCGAGTTCCAAAATGGTCAGCTTAAAATGATTCTTTTTCAGGAATTTACCTTCAACAGTCCCGGCTGGGATGCCAAAAATATTGCGATTTCACCGCCACTCTGTGTTGTGACGACGATCTAAATTCTATAGAGGTAGTCACTCACCTCTATTCTTGGTCGGCGGGGTTGAAGGTTCAAAGTTAAGGCGTCGTTGTTTTATAACACTTTTAAAATATACGACGAAAACAGGAGGGAAAATTATATTTATTACAATTTAAGCAAATAAGTAAAGTATTATTTAAATATTTACACTAAAAGATATTTATAAAAAGAGAATCGTAGATCAGGGCAAATTCTAGTGTTCGAAAAGTTGTTTACAAGTTCTACCGTTATTGTTTCCTCATTTTACCGCTGCATCCCCGTGGCCGCTTCCGCCGGCTTCCCATTGGCTGCTTCGGACGTCTTCTTTTCCAACAATTATAAATAGCATGTACCACGTATATTAGGGATAAATAAAAATAAAAAAATATTAAAATAATCGTGTTAATAAAACATTCGAAATTAATATTCGTATTAATAAAATATTTTAGAATGAGGAAAATCAAATTAGTAAAAAAAAAAAGGTAGATATTTGGTAGGTAATGGTGAATAGGAATTTCATCCAAATTTTATATCCAATTCCGTGTAGCATTTCTGAGGGTGGGGGATGGATCTAAACGTTAATTGAACTAATTATAGGTTTAATCACAGGCGCGGTGTGGCGGTGGTTGATTATAATCTATCTTCATTTAACGTAGGCTCCCCCAATCTCTCCCCTTAATCAATATTCCCTCAGTTTGATGGCGGCGAGGGAATCATTTACCTTTTTTATGGTTCCTAATGGGTTGGTTGATAAGGCTGTTCTCACTGTTCTCATTATGGCGGTCGTTACTGCGCCAAGTCCGTGGAGGAATCTTCGATTGCTCCAGAAGTAAACCTTATCAGCTTCTACCTCAGCCCACCCACTTCTTCAATTTATGTCCTTTTACTTGGTTCACAACTTCATCTTCTTACCACCTTCAAGGAAAGTCGAAGATTCTTGAAGTGTTCTCGTATGAATTCTACAACTCACATACAACGCTCGTTTTTGTAATATTGCTCAATAATTAGGGATTATACAGACACACACATACAATTTTATTAAGATTACCGGTCTTAAACAGATTCACCATAGGAAGGAAGCATAGATGGAGCTCCTATACTCCAGGCAGCGCAGAACCCATCAGTTGGATATTATATAACTAGAACATTTTCTTATCTTTACGAAACCAATATGACACATTTCTAAACAAAAAGAGAGAAATTAAAAACATTTTGAAAAATTCAACTCTTTCCTATCTACAATATAATAGACATTTCAAAAATATCGTCGAATCATCACGACTACTATGTGAATGGATGAAACGGTGATAAAAGTTAACATGAATGTCGCCAAATGACACAGCGAAGCTATAAAGAGCCAATGAATAGAAATATAATATGAAAATACATAAACTCCTTGAGGTTTATATGTTGTGAAAAAAAACATAAAAAGTTGCATTCTGAAAATAGCGCAGATAGCGATTTAGCTCATTCCCGACAGCAGGAAGCAAACCTCTTAAGTCCTTAAATCTCAGTTTCCACATTGTCCAATTCAAAGGAAAAAGGCTAGGATTAGTACTCTAGCTTCTCAAGACTAAAGCAGTTTCCACAAAGGCTTTTCGAGCTTTTTTGAAGATCCTCATGTGCCTCAAAAGACCCAAACTATCTTGGATATCAGTATGTTTTACCAGACTGACAAGAACAAACTGCCATCGTTGATAAAGTACTGGCAAACCTTATATTCCACGCTAATTTAAATTTTATAAAACTTTAAATATCAAATTCTTCAATTTTATTAATTGTAATATAATTATCGTAGACATTTCTCTCAATTATATATATATTTTCAAAAGAAAAGTAGCATTCAAATTATTTTTCTTTTTTTAGTAATATTTGTCTTTATTGCCTCTCTATGGATAATGATTGATACTGATATAGAGAAATAATATCAAAAGAACTTACAAAAAATAAATCTTTAGGCTCTGAATAATATAAACATAACTACAAACATACAACCTATTTACATCGTATATATATTGTAGCATTAGAATAATAATAAATCTCATTATATAGAGATGAGCATTATTCAAATAAGCATACAAATATAAATGCAATATGAAGAATATTATATTCATATATGAAAGAACAACATGCTATAATAACCCCAAATGCCGTTTTAACTATAATTGTTATAGTAATTAGGATAAGAGACATTCAATAATAATTAAATATATAAATTAAAATAGATTACGAGAGAAATTGTAGTTGTGTAGTTGTTATACACATTGTCAATATCATATGTATTTTCTGTCTCTTATTCTTATTTATTAAAATTTGTAGTCAACCTTATATAATCCTTTATGAACAATGTAATAAAAAAGTTTCAATCTCTCTCTTTTTATTTATCTTCTCAGAAACAATAATGATTCAATAATAAAAACCTCGAATAAGCATTTTTATCTTTTTACCATGAAGTATATGCATACTACTGCATATCAAATATACATCTGGAGATAAGTTACTTTCCATATTTATTATGGCTATCTCAAGCTTTTCGTCATCTCTGCCCTTCTACGGTAGTACATAAAAACGAATAATAATAAACATCGTTATATATATATATAATATATATATAATATATATATATATATATATATATATATAGATTCTTCTGCCTATAACTAGAAGAATAAGCATATATACTTCATAATATTTATGAATATCATTATTAATGTAATATAAATATTTCGGTATATTCTTAGCCCTTATATAGGAGTACATAAAACGAATAATAATAAAAGTCGTTAGATACTTCTGCATATAACTTCAGAATAAGCATATATGCTTCATAATATTTATGAATATCATTATTAATGTAATATGAATCTTTCGGGAATCTTAGCCCTTCTACAGGAATAAATAGCGTGATGTCGCTGGAGACCCGCTGGCGATTCTCCACCAATCTCTGCAACGCTGGCAGAGGCGCCATGTTCTTTTTACATAGTATGATGCATATATATCTATAGGAGTACATGAAAACGAATAATAATAAAGGCCGTTAGATACTTCTGCATATAAATACAATATATATAGACACTTCATAATATTTTGATGACTCTAGTACACGTGAAACAGGCCATAGTAATCATGATGGCTACTAAATGGCGACTGCCTTTACTGTTAGTACACTACATGTCTATATACATAGAAAGCAGTTCGACTATTGCACTTACGATTTGTCACAAATCAAAATAGATATAACTTGTATTTATTATGCTTTGCTGGTATATTAAGATATATTGAAGCCTATTGAAAAGGGTGAAATATATCTTATTATCAATTGAATTAATTGGCGTGTTATTAAATTCGAAAAAAGCATTTAAAGAAAGCATTTAAGGGATTTCAAATAGGATTTGAAATATTTCACGTTTTTACATACTCTGTCTTAAAAGTCTTGTCAATGTTTCCCAATTGAAGGTATGTACCATGTTGAAAATACTACTGAAAAAAAGTATAATGATTTCCTTTAAAACAGTATTTATGTTGTTTTTCTCTATATTTTATTAAATAAAATATTAAAAGCGACTATTTTTTATATATCTTCTCATGTATAGAATTTGAAACATGTTTATTACATTAAGAAAAAGGCATCTCCTTATCGTGCAACTGAAAGTTGCTGATGGCTGGCGCCATCTATCGGAATAAATATCAACTATTCTCGTTGATTTTTAATTATTCCAGAATTGGCCAAATACCCATTCTTGATTAATCAAGAAAAGCTAACCACGGACGCGTTTCGGGCTGTTGGCCCTCATCAGCCTTATACATATTTTTATTATGAAGAATTAGCGCGCCATTTGTTATCCAAATTCGAAACTATTATAGAAGCGTAAGATTCTTTTAAAATTAAACAATTTCTACTGTGCTTACTGAAATGGAAAATTAATGGGAGCGCCTGTTTCAGTGGTGAACCCTTCCTGCGGTTACATTACATTTTCCGATTTTCCATTTTATAGTAACACTGATGCAAGACTCTTGGTATGGGTATTTTAGATTAACTATGGACATAAGCTTTGAAGACAGCAGAATTTTATACATTTATAAATATAAAAATATATTTTTTATGTTTAAACACAATTAGAAAAGAGTTCTAAGAACTCATTAGGAATGTTTCAAAATACATTTTTTTTTCTATCAAAGAAGCATTTAATTTAATATGAACGAATATTAGTTAAAGAAAATATAGAGAGGAAAATATATTGATATATAAATGATGATATGGAGTCAATTTTAAAGAATATCTATATATCTAGAGGCTCTATTTAGACATTCCAGCCTTTACAAATCTATCTATTGGACACCAATAAATAAATATTGTACACTATTCAGCAAAACACATAATCAGCATAGGTTCAAAAAAAGGAAAAATATACGACTTATTTTCCAATATAAAAATTCTTCCATCAAAAGATATTAATATTTAAAGCCAAATTATATGGGTCGACATGAAATGGTATTTTATCTCTGAAATAAGGAGTAAAGTCGGGCCCGGGGGGAACTGAGTAATTTGAAAAGATTTTATTGAATGTTCCTGCAATAAAAGGCTGGAATGACAGTCCTAGGGGCTATCAGAACATGACCCCGACTCTTGGGTTATAACAGGGTTATAAACTTTCTGCTTCCTTAAATATCGTATCAGTTTGGGGCTTAGCAAAACTATTAGTTTTCTCTTTTATTTCACAATAACTATTGTGATAGCTATAGGTGATACTATAGCCTTTATATATTGAAAATATTATTCTTCATATAGGATCAATTTTATTATATTTATTTCCCTCTCTCTCTCTCTTATCGACCTGCCCACTCTGTGGGAGAGAACTCTCGCAGTCCATCGGTGACGGAGTCTAACCCGCGTTGGGCGCCACCAATGACGACTTGTATATATCTATATATATGTGTATATTTATCAATTATTTTATATACAGTGGTACCTCGACATACGAGCGCCCCAACATACGAGTTTTTCGAGATACGAGCCGACGAGCAAGTGATTTTTTGCTTTGAGTTACGAGCGAAATTCGAGATACGAGTTCGGTTCGGTAGTGTTGAAGATATTAATCTGTGATTTTAAATGAGAATTTTGTATGGGGAAATTTGCTTCGAGATACGAGTAATTCAAGCTATGAGCAAGGTTGCGGAACGAATTAAACTCGTATGTCGAGGTACCACTGTATTTTTATCTTTTTATTCATATATTTATCATTATATAATCATATTTTTTATATTTTTATTTATTCTGTATTTAACCTCATAATCTTATATGGACATTGTAATAAATCTTTTTCAATCTCAACCTCTCTCAATCTCTCTCTATTATATATTTTATTGAGTAGATGAGTCAAATTTTAATATCTCATATAATTAATGTTGCACATATATGTGTTGATAATTCATATTTTATGATACCTATTGAATATATTTGTTTTTTATTTACTCATAAAATAACAATAGCTATATACATTTATACATATAATACAAAATTGCTTTATTTCCGTGATTGCAATTTTTAGCAAGAATTCCCTGCTATAAAAAATTTGAAAATTTGATAGAGATTTTGAAACTGAGACATTTCTACGAACCAAATGAGGACTATTCTGGTGAATCTTGTATGAATTATCTGTATATATCCTATTTTGTAGACCGAAGTGTTTGACAACTATACTGCAGATGTTTCTTTCGTTCTACAATCATAAGCCGCATTATATTGTATTATATCCTATTTTGTCTATTGCTCTTTTAGCATCCTTCGAGTGTTCAAAGTTATCTTTGTACATAGTTTTGTGCGATAAAAATATATACTCATAAAAGCGCAAAACCATAACACGAAAGATTTCCTTCAAAGTTCTTTTTTTTAATTGATTTGCCGAGATTTCCAACAATGACTGCCCTTTCACAAAAGAAAAATAGAAAACTTAAAAAAAAAAAAAAAAAAAAATGTTCGCCTTATGATTTTGCGTTTTTATGATTAGCTCCAGCTATTATATAACCCAAAATATATACAGTTAAACCTGTCTTATAGCGCCTCCTCTTGTGACTCATCAAAATAAGGTGCTATAGACAGGTCACTTCTGATGTAAATCGCATCGTACTACGTATTTAAAATCGGGCGCTATTTAGAGTGGGCGCTATAGACAGGTTTAACTGTACCATTATTATAATTATCTAGATATAGATGTGAAATTGTATGTTTAGATCATAATTCTTTCGTATAGTATCATATGTGTGGTGTAATACAGGAAATCTACGGGCGACCTTAAGCGGCTACCTGCTTGTAGCCAACGCCACCGTGACCGACTCCAGGAGAAGATACCGCTGTGTGGCCAGGGACGAGTTGGATGGAGAGACAGTCCCAGCTGCCGGATGGGGTCAGCTAATCGTCAGAGGTACCGTTATAATAGATGTTTCATCTCTTTACAACTGCATACAACCCCATACATACCCAAATTCAACTGTATTGTAAAATCTCTATTGAAAATATCAACAAATAGCCATTTAAAATCGCAATATCATCGTCCCAATAGCGATAGTTTTCTATATTCATCATTTTTTTATTATCCGTAGTACTCAAAATACAGCCCATGATAACCTTTTGTAGGTATATTTGGAAATATATATCGACAAATAATTTTAAGAAACTGATAATTTATATTATGCTGATTTTTCATTTTGACAGACACTTCTTTCTTTTGTACACAGTTCTTTTTTCTCGTTTTTTTCTCTCTTTCTCCTTGTTAATAGCATATGACTATTCTATTCACGGCCTAAAATAAGTGTATATATATATTTAAAAAATAACGCTTATTTTGGATTGTAATAAGATTATTTATTAATCCAATATTTCGATGGACCAATCGTCCATCTATTACGAGGTATTTTGTTATGAAGCATGCAGCAGATCGCGTGCTATAGGTGAGCCAAGGACGTATTGCAAGCTTGTTGGGCGATGAAACCATCTATGATATAAACCCTAAACAAAAGTAAATATAGTCAAAATAAAAATATTTATTTATATATATTTCAACCTATCATCTATATTTCACTACCGTGTATAAATAAATGCTTTTTTTAGGGCATAATTAATTTATATTTTGACAGGAATATTTTTTAGCTAAGGGCGCATTTATATATATAAATATATACAATAAATACTCGTATATTCTATGAGAGAGAGAGAGAGAGAGATAGAAAACTCATAAACGATTATAAAATTCCTGCAAATTATTTATTTATGAATTTCCGTTTTTTATGTTTTGGAATTTACCTGCTATAAACTAATTATCTAAAGATATTTTAACAAATTGAAATGGCTATTGATAAAATAAATAAATGCAACTAGCTAAAACTTCATATTGTGATAAATAAAATACCATACGATATTTCATCAATAGATATTTGGTTCTATAATGCTGTACAAATAACAGAGAGATTATGAGAACAAAATATATTTGAATAAAATGAATATTACTGAAATAAATCAATTTAATAAATAAATACAATCATTATACACAATATAAAGGTTGATAAATTACTTTGAGGAATTATCGTATTTGAGTCTTTAGAAATAGAAATGCTCTTTATAAAAGAGAAAGCTTGCAGGGTCTTATAGGCCTAAAGTTCTATGTAATTTAAAATTCATAGACAAATCCCTGGAAGAAAAAGAAGGGGGGAAATAAGGGAATTACAACATTTTAAGGGGTTCCCCCAGATAATTAAATCCACGTTTAATTCCCAAATTAATTCGCCCTCACAATTCCCCTGTGTGAGTGCCATTTGGCAGGGTTCCCTTAAATCTTAACAGGGACAATTACCTAATCCAACCTGTGGAAGAGTTGCCCTCTAATTAGAAATATTTCTGAAGAATCTTCGTCTTTATTTTTATAATTCTTTACCGGTATAACTAGATTATAAGAATATATGTTTTTATTTCTTCCAAAATATAATTTAAATATTTATTCTCTTGGTAAAAATAGTGTGAATCACAATTTTAATTGATATTTTAACCAACTTTATTCTATGTTTGTGTGTGATATCTGAAAATAATGTTTTTCAAGTTTATTTTTATTATATGTAATACAGTTAAACCTATCTAGTGCCCCCTCTTGGAACTCACCGAAATAAGGTGCTATAGAAAGGGGGGTGCTATAAACAGGTCACTTTTAATGTAAATCGCAACGTACTACATATTTAAAATCGGGCGCTATAGAGAGGGAGGCGCTATTTAGTGGGGGCTCTATAGACAGGTTTAACTGTATTTATTTAATGAAATAAGACACATATACAGCTTTATTAAGACTACCGGTCTTATACAGATTCACCACAGGAAGTAAGCATAGATGGAGCTCCTATACTCCAGGCAGCGCAGAGCCCAACAACAGACTCCAGGTCTGACACATGTCCAGTGGCTACAGAATACACCTTGCATAGGTTAGCGTATCGCTGAAAATTCGAGTTTATTTAATGAAAAATAACAATGAAATTTATTCCGTTAAAGATAAAATTTTATAAAATAACGTATGTGCTATGTACTATACTAGCAAATGAATTTATCGTTCATTTCAATTTCTTCTAAATTTTTATTAAATTCTAGACAACTTACATTGACTTATGGCTATGTTGAATTTTTTTTTAGGCAAAAATATATAAAATTATATAAATATATTTTATCTAATTGAACTATTAAAATAAAAACACAAGGCAATAGCAACTCATTTAAAGATATGCAGAATCATAATATTTACAACAATGGTCAAATTACATTTTTAAAAAAGCTATCGTTGAGACTAAAATTTTCTTTCTTCTTACACAGATATGAAAATAAATTCATTAAAAAATTGTTATTGTATGATTGATATATATTTATCAAAGTTTTTATTTGACATTCAATCATAATATTTATAAACAATATATATAAATATATAGTTATCAATAGCTCGTTTTTTGTACCTATAATATATATACCTTTGTTAATGGCTATATGAATCACTGGAATTTGGCCATATCTCATATTCGCTTCAGAAACCTTGGATATTCTAATCTTTATAAATCAATTTTAATTGATGAACCTATAAAATTTAATACACATAATTATTTCTCCATTGTTAAATATTTAACTGAAGATATATTGAATATCTATTAAATTTATTAAACACAAATACAACAAAGATAATAATAGGTTAATTTCTTGTTACCTAAAATATATTGATTTTTGAAATACTTTCTACACGAAATTCACTCTATCGTATGAATAACAATTTTAAATAACGATAATAAAATTACACCTAAGCAGCCTGAAATAATCAACGTTAGATCAAAATATATTGCAAGTGAAAAAATAATACGTTCGTATAATTTTCTATTTAAATATTTTCAATTTGTGCCTAGTATATATCAGTTTTGTAAAATATTGATTCAAATATAAAAATAAAGGGTATACAAACATTAAAATATTTTACGAAATGTAAATTTTATAATTTTTGAAATATAATGATAGCTTTTTTTTGGAAATATTAAAACAGTTTAAAGAATATAAAATAAATACAATAATATAATTAATGGCAACAACATTTATAAATAATGGATACAAAATATATAAATGATATTTGAAAATACCATTTTTGCTTAAAATTAATAGAGACCTTCTAAATGTTTCATTTAAGACCATTTACATGATATGATTAATAATATTTGATATTTGAAAATTTATTTTAAAGTATTCAAGAGTATACTTGTGTAAAGAACTATTAATTTAATACATTATTTTTATCCATATTCATAGAAATATATTTCCAGGAAATCGTTGCATCTTCAGTAAAAAATCCATATTAAAAATTCGACATATTTTTCATAAATATTCACTATATTTTGCAATAAAATATTGTTTCCCAAATTTATGAACGATGTTTACAAAAATATTATATAATTTCAATATATATAACAATAAATAAATAATATAACTAAAACATTTACTTTATATTTTTCAATATTTTTCCACATATTGATTTAATATATCTCTTATAGAATTCTATAGAATTTTAAAATTTTTCAAAAAAATAAATTTTTCATTTTTGTTAAATTTAAAATTACACATAAAATGTATAAGATTTAACCCAAGTACAACAGTGGAATATTATATTTTTGACAAAGAGAATAGTCATTCAATGAACGTTTATCATTTGAAATTTGAATGAAAAATAATATTTTATATATAAAGTCTACATTTTCAAATAGTATTTATATACTACCAAGTCTTTATATTATACAATCTCAAACCTTTTTTATTTTTCGTAATGCTTGTTTATATTTAGCTAAAATTAGTTTATATTTGTAAAATAATCCCGAAATACTGTTGGAAAAAAGAAGAATAGTAAATCAATGATCTTGAAATACTTTTAGACTGACAACACTGTAATATAAAAACTAGAACAAAGGAGTGTTGGTTTTGTTTACAAAATTAGTAATTGTAATGTAAATTGTTAAATGTTCTTTTCTAACTCTCTTTGAAAATAATAAATTTAAAATACTTTCATAAAAGGTAAAATCGCCTAATTCTTTAAAACCACTTCAGCTGTAAGTAAACTTGTTATTTGTTGTTTAATTGTCTGAACCATAAGAGATTCCCAACAAATACATATCAAAGTTTTAAAAGAAAATGTTTTAAAATAATAATTTCTATAAATATGCTTATTAAATTTAGGATTTATAATTGTATATTATCTCTATTATATATATTATAAATATACACAATTTTCCTAATCATATAAATATTATTTTCGAATATAATTATATTTCATTAATTATATAAATACTCAAAATTGTAAATTGCCTTTTATAATGAGTATTTTCAAAAATAACGAACATATTTCTAAATAAAATATTCTATAATCAATACAAAAATATTAAAAATAATAATAAACATTCTAGATTAAAAACAGAAACATTTTAAAAATTCAAATGCTTTCAAAACTAGCAGTTACCTATTTGATTGAGAGTAGGTAGGGGAGGTAAAATAAATTTTATTTTTAATTATTTTATATTTCTAAATAAAAAACAGAGTTACAATAATAAAAAGGTAGCATTTAAATATTTTTCTGAGTATTTATTAATAAATTAAATCACTATTATATAGCATCTTGAGAAAACTCGTATATTTATAGTATATAAAATATATTGATTTTTAAATAAAATTACAAATTTTAAAATAAATTTGAATTGGCAAATATTCAAATATATAATAATTGCATGCATATTATTTTTTGTCTATTTGAAAAAGAAGATAAAACATTTTCTGCTGAAAAATGAGAAGCTATATATTTTTAAATCATTCCAATTTATAGAAAATTGTTTGAAACATTTTTAAAGTTTAGAAAATGGAACTCAATTTGTTTTTAAGTTGTTTTAAATATTCAAAGAATAGAATATTCATGTCTATAATTTTAAATGGAGTTATTTTTGAAATGGGTACAAATTGTAGAACAAATCGCTAAATTAAGTCGGCAAAAGACATAGAAAATAAAAAAAGAAACCTAAAGAAGTCTCACAAGACAAAGGTTCCATTATTAAAGCAGGAGAAATGTTAAAATTACTTTCCTGAAATGAAAAAAAGGAACCGGCACCATTGTATAAAGGAATCATCGTAGAAAATCAACGACTTAGAAAACTCATTGAGCGGATGATTCTATCCAAATTAAACTAAAGGTAATTAAAGTCGAAGAAAAACTTTGAAATGTGGTGAAATAATATATATATATTTGTTTGTCTTATATATTAAATTATTCTTTATATAGTTAAATTTCAAAATTCAACTAATTATATATATTATTTTCATGGAAATGACGCTTTATTTTCAAATAAAATATGATATGTATTTTAAATATTATTTATAAATATAGTTCACAATTTATTTATATAGAGGTGATTGGAAAAATATTTATTTTCCCTTTTATATTTACTTATAGGTCTGAATTATTAAATGAGATATATTTATATAATCATTATATTAAAATGTTTAAAAATTGAGAGAGAAAAAAATTTAAATAATAATGTGTAATTGACGTATTATAATGCCACAGCATTATAATTTAATAGTATAATATTAAGAAATGTTTCCACTTTTATGAATACAAAATTTTATTCCTAAATTGAAATACTTTACAATAAATAACAACAATTTGTGTTCTCTATAATTACGATAATATTAAAGCATTTATCTAAATCTAAATTTTACGATATTATATTTTGAAGATATAATATCGATATTATTTTAATAATACTAAAATATCTAGAAAAAAGGTTGACATATTTTTAAAAGATCGAATATGGCTATTATTTTAACTTGGCTTTGATTTTTAATAAAACTGATGTACACTCTGTAGGAAAAATTAACTAATATATATATACAACATTTCAATATAAAATTCTACCAATAAAGTATAAAAATTGTTTTAAGGTCTTTAAAATCTATGTTGTCTCAAAAGTACAAATAATTATTAAATAAATAAAATAATATTTTCTTAAATTGTAAACTTGAATGCGCATTATATTATATTATATATATATATATATTATTATTATAATAATATATTTTATAAATCGAGGTGCGAGTTGATATATTTCAAAATGATTCTATTTGAAACTGCCAACAGGGGAATATCCCTATTGGAAAAAGAAGCTCACTGTAAAACATTTGAATTTAAGAGATATCCAGGGAGTGGCAGACAATTTACAGCACTATATATTACTTTTATCCACTGCTTTATTGTTTCACAACTCGCTAGGAAATTATTTTTTAAAAAAGGAATCTATTTTTATTTATAAATTATAACCCCTCTCGTATAAAAATAAATTTCTATTTTTATTTTTAGACACTATTTTAAACTAAAAATTTATATCAAAAGATTGAATATATTCGAATTATTATTTATTTTAATATCAGATATATTTGATATTATTAAAGTGATTAAATGAAAAAAAAACATTATTTTTAAAACAATTATATATTTACATTATTTAATCATATTAATATTATCATATATATATGGTAATTTAAACCAACAACCCCATATTGTATAATACTTATAACAAGATTGTCATGTTGTATGTAGAAACACATTTGTAAATGGTTATATGCATGATTGACATGTGCCATTATATCATCATATGTATTGTACTTTGTACAAACTGAGGATAATAAATAAAACTCTGTAATAGATTAAGAGTTGAGCTAAAGAGGATAGAACCACAAAAACGTCTAAATTCGAGATAGATGTAAATCACAAAGCAACTTCTAAAGATAGATTGGAAGCCGTCAAGTCGACGCCAGTGTCCAGTTTCGACAGACGATCACACGTGCTGTAATGCAATATTTATTTTGTCCGAGGAGTTATATAAAAAGTCTCCCCCGGCTTAGCAACAGACAATCAGTTCACCATCAGCCCTTGTCGGTTGTCTCCAAGGTCCACCTCATTCACCATGTAGTCAGTAAGAACTCTTCTATCTCTCCATCTTGCTCTTAGCTCGACTTTCATCTGTTCATGGAACTTTCCTACTACGAATGTGTCTCTTCGTTTTTTTTTGTATATATATATACAAGTTATGTATATATGTATATATACAAGTTTAAATCCTTTCATTTTATATATTCAAGTTTATTATGTATGTATATATAAAGTTGGGGAAAATAGTATAAGGTACTATCTTGTAGAATATCTTGTCTCAAAATATCAATTGGAAAAATACATTTTGGGTTTCATCACCAATGCGTTTGTACTGTATGTGATCACGAAACAAAAAAAGTATTGTTTTAATACATTTTCAAAGTGTGATGTGCGACTCTTGGTATATATGTGATCTTATGAATAATGATGAGTTATCATTAAAAAGGGAGAGTTGCTTCTCTATGTACATGGATATACTCCTTCCACACCTTTATGTTATGATATATATATAACAATAGAAAAATATTCTATTGTGTTCTCATGTGTTAAGCGTATTTACGAAATTTAGCCTTAAATACTCATTTATTGGTTTTCAAGACTCCACTGGGACCTAAAATATTTTTGGTCGCAGTGGTACAGCCTGCTCCACGCTGACGAGCGCCAACAGCGCTAAAAAGTTCGTGGATAGCTTTTCTTTATTTATCAAGAAATTTGGTTGGCCAAATTTCACGGAGCAAGTTAAATAAACGTTTACTTTATTTTTCTCCACTAGATGGCGCTCTGCCTTCTAAAAAGCACATGTGCTTTTGGTCAGGATAGCCTTTCATTATTTTAATATATATATATATATACACACATATATAAAATACTTTAAACAAATGTGATTTCATGGACTATTAGATAAGACTAATTATATTTTACTATAAAAAAAAAAGTTATTCATCAATTTTAAATTGCATATTTATTCAATAAAGTTTAAACACTTTTATTTGCACATAAAACATTTATGATGATAAATAATGATAAGAGGCTTGGATTAAATGAGGTATAACATGGTTATCACCTCGTAAAAAGTGCCAACTTTGATCATTATGAAGAAGAGGGTAAATATCATGTGCTATAAGTTTTTAATGGTATTGCGATTAGAAAATGTAATTTTTATTAGAAATTACAACATTTGAAAACTAATATATTGTCGATAGGAATAAACAACACTAATAATGACTAAAATTCCATACTGATACAGAGTTTTAATACATTTAAGTTTGAGTTTATTTAAATTCATTTAGTAAATATTTTGGGTTTCATGGCAATATTCTGTGATATTTGTGTCAAAATGTTTGATTTTAATATTTTATCATGCTTAAAAAATTGCCAATTATTTTATGAAGTTTAAATTGTTCATTTCACTATTAGTTAATTTAAAATTGCTTCAATACATTTTTAGAAAATCATTTGCTCGTCAATAATTTTGTCAATAAATGCTTCTTGACATTATTGTGTGTCGTTTAAATTTCTTCATTCTATTTTTAAATTGTTACATATATGTTTTGTGAAGTACAAAATTTTCGTGACATTATATTGTGTCGTTCAAAATGTTTCATGGCAATATTTTGTGACGTTCAAATGATTTCATGCTATCATTTTGTGACGTTCAAGTTGTTTTTAAATTGTAATTTAGAATAATTCAGAAGCTAATATATATATTATTCTTTTCAGTCAATTCGAAAGCAAGTGAAATCTTTCTCATAAATACTTTTTTATATTACATTTTTTCTATATATATAATTGACATTTCAAATAAAGATTAATCTCTCTAAATTAAATTCAATTCATAAAAAAAAAAGAAACTGTTTATAATTTGCTATACACCTAGAAATATTCGTGAAATAATCTATCGTTTGATTTATATAATATATATTAAACATAAGAACTTTTTAAAACATATTTATTGATTTGAATGTAAACATTGTAAGATTGTATTATATATAAGTCAACAAATTCTGAAACATAATAATTACAGATGTTTTCCATGGAAAGAGGCAATATTCTCTATGGTAAAATTGGAGTTTGGCTCGTCAGCTGATAAAGGCTGCAAAACTTCACTCGTTACGATAACTCCATGGTACCGCCATTATGTAAATAAGCCGATCAATATTTGGGAGTGATGGGATAGAGCTCTAGTTAGGCTTAGGATTGTGTCATTTCCTTCTTCTGCTTTTTTTCCATTTCCTTCTAAACCGTAAACTTATGAACCGAATCTCTCACTCTGAATATATACACCCTCTGGATATTTAATTCAAATTTCTCATTGAAAATACTCTATTAATATATAAGCTTTTAGATTTATCATAAATAATTTTACTTTTTTCATAGAATGCTGAAAAGTTTTTTTTTCAATCAATACGCACAACAAAGCATTACTTTGTTCTTCTATGCTCTTAACAAGCAAATTTGTATCATTGAATATTGTAAAACGACATTTGAAAATTATCCCGCATGTGTTTCTTTTGAACGAATATCGAAATTTATTTTTAAGATGAAATAACGATTATTTCTAACCTTAGGAATGAAGTATGAAAGGTTGAATTGTGAAGAGTAATGATAAACGGAAAAATAAAGTGTCCAGGGATGGGAATCCCTTCACAATTCATCCTTTCATACTTCATCCCTAAAGTTAGAAATACTAGTAATATTCACTTCTCCTTAAAAAATAAATTTAGATTTTTCGTTTAAAAGAAACACATGCGGGATAATTTCAAAGATCGTTTTAAAATCATGAGCCGCATTTTATTGTATTATAAATTACATAATAGAATATACCAAAACACCTGTAAGGGCAAAATAACATGATAGAGAACTTAAATACAATGGTTTGGGATTATAGACCTCATCAATACAGAGGTTGTATCAATTTAAAATAATGCTGAAACTTCTTTTTTTTTATAAATACGTAGAGCAAAATTCGTTTTTATTTCTCTGCTCATAAAACGAAATTTTGTATCATGAAATATACCACAACACCTGTAAGGGCAAAATAACATAATAGCTAACCTAAATACAATGGTTTTAGATTATAGATCTTATCAATACAGAAGTGATTTCAATTTCAGAGAATGCTGAAACTTATTCTTTTAAACAATACGCAAAACAAAGCATTCCTTTGTACTTCTCTGCTTATAAAAAAATATTTATATGATGAAATATACCACAACACCTGTAAGGGCAAAATAACATAATAGCTAACCTAAATACAATGGTTTGGGATTATAGCTCTTATCAATACAGAAGTGATTTCAATTTCAGAGAATGCTGAAACTTCTTTTAAACATTACGTAAAACAAATCATTCCTTTGTACTTCTCTCTGCTTATAACAAACAAATTTATATCATAGAATATACCACAACACCTGTAAGGGCAAAATAACATAATAGCTAAGCCAAATATAATGGTTTTACATTATAGCTCTTATCAATACAGAAGTGATTTCAATTTCGGAGAATGCTGAAACTTCTTCTTTTAAACAATACGCAAAACAAAGTATTCCTTTGTACTTCTCTGCTTATAACATACAAACTTATATCATAGATAATACCACAACACCTGTAAGGGCAAAATAACATAATAGCTAACCTAAATTAAATGGTTTTAGATTATAGCCCTCTTCAATAAAGAAGTGATTTCAATTTCAGAGAATGTTGAAACTTCGTTTTCTAATCGATACATAAAAGAAAGCATTACTTTGTACTTCTTATAAAAGGAATTAATTGTATCATAGAATATACCACAACATCTGTATGGGGTAAAATAACACAATAACTAACCTGAATAAAATGGTTTGGGATTATAGCATTATACAGCGGTTATATCAATTTCAGAGAATGCTGAAACTTCTTTTTTTTTTAATCAACACCTAAAAGAACCCATTTCTTTGTACCTCTCTGCTTATAACAAGAAGATTTGTATATGGAATATGGAATCATGGAATATATCACAACACGTATTTAAGCGAAATAACACAATAGCTAACCTAAATTCAACGGATTTGGTTTATAGTCCTCGTCAATAGAGAAGTGATTTGAATTTCATAGTGTTTTAGAAGAATAGCTATACACTTCTAAATTCGCCCCTGTACTGATTAAAGCAATTACCCGTGACTCTGGTATATAGGCTTGCATTTTGTTCGACTTTGCCAAAACTGGTTTGTGTTATATCCATTAATCTTAATCACGGTTTCTATGTAGAGAAGATCAATAAATGTTTTGTTTTAACATGATCGATATATGTATTGTTTTAAAGCATTATAAAAATACACTTCTCCTTTTTAATATATACATTAAAACAACGCATATATATGCACGTCTCGGCTCATTTTGCGCAAATTTGTATCATAGAATATACCAAAACACCAGTTTGGGCAAAATCACAAAAATATATAACCTAGAAAAATGGTTTCTGATTATAGCTATCTTCAGTCCAGAGGTAGTTTCAATATTTTAGCGTCTATACGAGTACACCAATACCTCTCTTTGCGTCGTTTCGTTTTGCGTTTTTTTCAAAGTTGCGTCGCTGCTTAATTTTTACTGATTTTTTACTAATTTTTTTTCCATAAAATATGGCAACACCTTTGTTTTGTATTGCGCCT